>PVKS010038728.1:0-17730 GCA_004027875.1 Aplodontia rufa | reverse complement strand
TCCAATCAAGAATGCAAAGGATGAAGAATACAAACAATAACAGATTCTGGAGGGATTGTGTGGAGAAAGGAACACTAACACACTGTTGTTGGGACTGCAAACTTGTGCAGCCACTCTGGAAAGCAGTGTGGAATCTCCTCAAAAAAACTACGGATTGAACTACTAAGCAACCCTGCTATCTCACTGCTGGGTATTTCCCCACAAGAGCTAGAATTGGTATACTGCAGCAACACAGCTACATTAATGTTTATACCAACTAAATTTATATTAGTGAAACTGTAGAATCAACCCACGTGGCCTTCACTGGATGAATGGATCCAAAAAACTGATTGTGTGTGTGTGTGTGTGTGTGTGTGTGTATGTATCTACATATATATACATGTGTATATATATACACATGTATATATTGGGGCAGAAGCTGAGCCAGAGGTTGCATTTTCTGGGTAGGAGTCTGCTTTCAGGACCCTTGAGATTGTGAGCTGAGACATCCTCAGTGTCTGTGTTTTCTGGGTGAAGCAGTGGTGTTGAAAGATTACACTGAATCCACATGAGAAAAATATTGGGAGGATTCCTGGGAATCTGACTTCCAGTTGAGAAGAGCAAAAGCCAGGTCCCCCAGTAACTCCACCCTCTAAGTTCTTCCACCCAGTTGCCAGATGATGTCATCTACCCCACTGTACATTTTGACCTCCTCAGTGGAAATAATCCATTATCCTCCCAACTTTCAATCAACACATTTTTTTGTTTGCTTATTTGTTTTTTGGTGTTATTGTTGTTGATTGTTTGTTTTTGATTTTTTGGCTTGTTTGCTTTGTTTTATTTATTTGTGTTTCTTGTTTCTTTTGACATTTTCGTTTTGCTGTGGTTGATTTTGGTTTTGTTTGTGATCTTGCAGACCAGTGCATATTGTTTTGTGCTGTATAGCCACATAGTGAACTTCTCTGATATCCCCTTCTTCTGGCAAAACCTAAATTTTATTCTGCTCTCTCTCACTCTCCTCTAAATTCACTACCTCAGTCTCCTCCTCTTTCTTTTTTGTATTTTATCAGAATGTCCTACATCATCTCCACTCTCTCATTGCTCTCACTCCAAATTCACAAGTTCCTCTCTACCTTCCTATAAAATTTCCTTTGCTGTCAAGTCTATTTTTCCTCACCTAGGTAGGTACTGGAAATTTGAAGTGAATGATAAACATGGTAATAGTTGTTTGCTTTTAACCCAGGTGTAGTCTGATAGTTCTCATGGAAGATAGTTGCTAATACTTCTACTCCTCTGATAGGTGGTAATTAACACTGTAACAGTTACAGAGGGAACAAAGTAAACAGTTAAACACTGTCTGTTGTATCCACAAGATATACATTTTGACTCTTCAACCTTATAATATGAGATATTGGAACTTGTATAAATCACTGGATGGGGAGCTAGCTGTTGAACTCTACTGTCCAAAGTGTACCTCATCCCAAAGAAGCAAAGAGATAATAATCCCACAGCTATCAACAAAATCCCAAAGAGAAATAAGCAGTGATGAAAGATCTCAGACCCCACTCCCTCACACTGAAAATGAAGGAAAAGTGAAATAATCGACCTCCTTAGACACACAATTCCCCAGCCAAGTATTTCCTGGATAGGGACCTGCATGAAAAAATAGAAAATAGTAACAACAATATGATTTTTCAAAATGATCAAAAAGTTAAAGGATTTAAGGAAGGAAATAAGAGCAATTATAGAAGGTGAAACACTATTTTCATAAAAAATTAAAGACACTGAAAAAAGATGTGGTAGAGCTCTTTAAACTGTAAAACACAGTCATCCAAATTAAAAGCTCAATGGAAGATATTAACATCAGTGTAAATAGTAGAAAATAGAACTTTAATGCTTGAAGAAAAAACATCAAACAATGAAGATAGGCTGATTAATCTTGAATGCATGAGGATAGATAAGAAAAAGAATCCTGGTCATGGTCACAATTTCCAAGAAGTATGGGATGAAATCAGAAGAAATAATTTGAGAGTAATTGGGATAGAAGAAAACATTCAACATCAAACAAATGGCATAAAAAAACTTCTCAATGAGATAATCAAAGAAAATTTCCCCCATAACACAATTGATCAAGATGTTCACATTCAAGAGGATTATAAGATCCCAAACAGATGTAAACAAATAAGAAACTCACTTAGACATATCCTACTCAAAGGGAAAAACAAAGACAACAAGGAAAGAATATTAAAAGTGGTAAGAGAAAATTACCCAATCAAAGGCAAATCAATAAAAATGACAGTGGGATTCTCAAACCAGACCATAAAGGCAATGGAACTTTTTAAATATTGAAAGTAAATAATTCTCAGACAAAAATAATATGTCCAACAAAACTCAGATTCTATTTTGATGGGGAAATAAAAACTTTCGAAGATAAGAATAAATTAGAAACATACATGAACACAAAACCAGCTCTTCAGAGAATACTAAAAGACAAACTTCAAACAGAGGAGCAAGCTAACACTCCCAAAGCTCACAATCAGAGTAAAGTCAATAAAAGCATAGCTAACAAAAAGATAACCAAGATGGCACAAAATAGAGCCAAGGTCACAATGCCAGGGAACCAAAATAATATATCTAATTTAACACTGAAGGTGAATGGACTCAATTGCAAACTGAAAGACACAGATTAGCAGACTGGAGCAAAAAAACAAAACCCAACAATATGCAGACTCACATAACAGTGAAGGACAGCCACAGACTGAAAGTAAAAGGTTGAAAAAAAAAACTACAATATTTATGGCCCCTCCAAAACCAAGCTGGTATTGTAATACTCACATATAACAAAGTAGAATTCAGGCAAAATTAGTTAGAAGAGACAAAGAAGGCAATTATATCTCACTTAAGGGTAAGCTACATCAAGTAGATATAATCATAGTTAACCTTTATGCACCAAACTCCTATACTCCCAAATATGTCAAAAAATTACTCCATGATATTTAACCTTTTATACATCTCAACAAAATTATATTGAGGAAATTTAATACACCTTTAACCCCAAAATAGGTTGTCAAAACAAAAAAAAATCAATAAAGTGTCTAGTCTAAACAACTCTATAAATCAAAAAGACCTAATAAACATCTACAGAATGTTCTACCTCAAATCAGCTGATTTTACCCTCTTCTCTGCAGCACATAGATCCTTCTCCAAAATAGATTATATCTTACTTAACAAAGGTAATAATAGCAAATACAAACAGTTGATATAATCTCATATATCCTATCAGACTACAATGGTATGATCCTAGGAATTAAAGGCAAGAAAACTAAAAGAAAGTACACAAATATATGTATATTGAATAGTACTCTCTTAAATGAAGAATGGACCATAGAGGAAATAAGAAGAGAAATCAAGAAATTCTTGGAAACACATGAGAGTGAAGACAATATAACATAACCTCTGAGACAGTATGAAAGCATTCTTAAGAGGTAAATTTAAATCACTGAGTGCTTTCTTAAAAAACCAGGAGAGAACCTAAATAAATATACTTATGTTCCAACTCAAATACCAACAAAAAGAGGAAGAATCCAATACCAAATCCAGGAGAAAACAGTAAAGATCAGAGCCAACATCAATGAAATTGAAAATAAACAACAGCAACAAAAACAAAAACAATGCAATGCATCAACAAAACAAAGAGCTGGTTCTTCAAAAAAATTAAATAAAATTGGCATATCCCTAGCCATCCACACCAAAAGAATAAATGAAATGAAAAAAGTGAACAAAATCAGAAATGAAAATGAAGACATCACCACTGACTCAGTTGAAATTCAGATGATTATTAGAACGTATTTTGAAAAGCTATACTCTTCCAAGTTTAATAACCTGGAAGAAATGGACAAATATCTAGCCATATACAACATTCACAAATTAACAGAGGATGGCATTGGGAATTTTATCCAACCAATCTCAGGTAGCAAAATTGAAATAACAATTAAAGGCCTTTCTTTTTTTAGAAATTAAAGCCCAGTACCAAACGATTCTCAGCTGAGTCATACCAGGCATTTTTAGAATAATTAACACCTCCCATTAGTAAGATATTATATGGAATTGAAAGGGATGGAACTCTACCAAATATGTTTTATAAGGCAAATATAACCCTCATATCAAAACCCAACACAGACATAGATATGAAGAATGAGGTTGGGGGTCTGGAGCAGTGGCTCAGTGGTTATAGTGCTTACCTGACATGTGCATGGATGTGGGTTTAAACCTCAGCACCATGTACACAATGAAGGTTTTGGAACCAAAAATGCTGCATGAAGAACTTAATGAAATTGATTCTATCTTTTTCTTTCACTGTCCCTCTCACTTTAAAAAAATGAACTAGGAACTCAACCAGCAACTATACAATTATTAGAAGAAAAAACAGGAGCAAAACTGCATCATATTGGTGTAGGCAACTTTTCCTTAAAAACTACTCCCATAGTGCAAGAACTAAAATGAAGAATTAATGAGTGGGATGCCATTAAACAGAAAAGCTTCTGCACAAATAAGGAATTAGTCAAGAGTGTCAAGAAAGAACTGACAGAATGGGAGAAAATCATGACCTGCTACCTCTTTGACATGGGACTAATATCCAGAATGTAGAAGGATCTCAAAAAACTCAACATCAAAATCACAATCACTCCAATCAATAAATAGGCTATTGAACTAAAGAGAAATGTCTCAACAGGGAAAGTTCAGAAAGTCAAAAATTATGAGAAAGTGTTCCACATCACTAGCAACAAGAGAAGTGCAAATCAAAACTGCACTGAGATTCTACCTCACCCTAGTCAGAATGGCAAAAAATGAAGAATATGATATACTAAATGTTAGAGGGTTAGTGATAAGAAAGAAACACTAGCAAACCCTTGATTGGACTGCAAACTGTTACAACCACTCTGGAAAGCAGTGTGGAGACTCCTCAAAAAACTAGGAGTGGAGCCACCATATGATCCCACTCCTGGCTATTTTCTCAGAAGAGCATGAATGAGCTTATTACAGAGAATACAGCTACATCAGTGTTTATAGCAGATAAATTTACATTAGCTAAATTGTGAAAACAAACCAGATTTATCTCACTGGATGACTGGATCCAAAAAAGTTCTGTTTGGCTGTTAGAAAGGACAATATCTTGGCTTTTGCTGGTAGATGGATGGAAATGGAAAAAAAAATCATGCAAGTGAAAGAAGCCAAACCCAGAGACTTAAGGATCAAATGTTTTCTCTCATATGTGGATGCTAGAGCAAAATCTATGATAGGATGAAAGTTAGTCAAGTTTATTTAATAGATCCAAAAATCTGAAGTAACATGTAAACTATTGGGGTAATAGATATGAAGAGGTTTGGGGAAAAGGGAGGGAGGATAGGGAGAGTAAACTGCAAGTGTTCAATAATGTAGAGTACATTTGACTCCTATGACATCCCCAAATACATCCAGGCAGGAGTGCAAATCTAATAATTTCAATGTTTAAATTAGTATATGGTCACTGATTTCTATAACTTGGGGAAACTGCAAAGGAGTCATGAGATTGGGGAGTGGAGGAGTGGGGGTGGATCCTGGACAAGGATTGGGTTAAAGCAACTTTGTCAATATGTATGCATGTAGGAAAGTGACCAATGAATCCCTTCATTATGTCAGTCAATGTGCAACCAATGAAAAAATAGAAAAGGAGCAATTGCTGCCAAGCTCATTCTATGAAATAAGTATCAGTGTGATACCAAAAGTAGACAAAGACACAACACAGAAAGAAAACTTCAGGTTGATATCATCCCTAAACATAGATGCAAATATTCTCACTAAATTATTGGCAAACCACACACAAAACACATTGAAAAATTAGTAGAGCATAATTGGTGAGTTTAATCCCAGGGATGCAAAGTTATTTTAAATTACAGAAATGAATAATTAAAATCCAAAACAAGGGACTCTGTCCCCTTTCCCCACTCTGGGGGAAGTATGCTCTTTTCCCTGTGCTTTACTTTCTATAATAAAATTAGTCTACTATGCTTGCCTCGGTGTCCCTCAGTTTCATTCTTCGACTCTGTGAGGACACGAACCCGACATCTACATCACTGGCATCAGATGGGGGCAGGTCCCAGATTCGTTGGGAACAAGATCGCCACTGAGGTAAGCTCTTTGCAAGCGCAGCTCAACATCTTTCTCTCTTTCTGGATGGGTTCGGAGCATGTCTGGCATTAGTAGACAATTGCCCTCTGATCCTGGTTAACTTTGGATGTGAGGAGTTGAGTGAAGGAGTGAAGCAACTGAGAGATTCTGGCCAGGGCCACTCCCTGGTGGTTCTCAAAGGCTTCTCCCTGGATTTCCTCTCCTGAGAGCCCTTAGGGGTATCCTACAAGGAACCAGCCAATTGGAAGGTGCTGAGCAAACACCCCAGAACTATGCACCTCCGTATGAGCTAAACTCTTCTTCCAAAGTTCATTCCTCTGGAGCAAAGCTGGTGTGTGGAAGAGAGGAAGGCTCAAGACAACTGAAGGCAGCTGACTGGGGCAACTCTCAAGTGCTGCAAGAAGGTCTCTTGTCCAGAGTCTGGCCCTGAAAGCCCTCAGGGATATCAGAATTGACCACTATCTGTTTCTCTTTGTTTCTGACTGCCTTGGCCCAATTGTGGAGGGCACCCTCACTCAAAGAATCTTGGATCCTGAAATGAAATCTTGGTCTGATTTAAGGTCTTTGAGAAAGAGGTGACACATTAATCCCCAGAGCATGAGCCAAACATTCTGTGCCTCTTCAGAAATGTTTCTACTCTGTCTGTCCCAAGCAGTGTCTCCCTCTTCACAGAAAGTTTTGTCTCAGAGTAAACCACCTCTCCTCTCTCCTAGTTCAGGAAGCCAAATCATTTATCTTCTCTAGTAGGGATCTCATTCAGAGCATTAACAGGCTTGCTACTTCAAATTGAGGAATATAGAATCATGGACCTATGAGTATGAGAACTAAAGAAAGGAGAATTGTATAAGGCAAATCTTAAAGGTACAACTAGTTGGCAAATATCCTCCCTTAGATCTTCCATGCTGAATAAGGCCTCATCTGCAGGCCACTCTAGGCTGCTTTTCTACTGTGGGGCACTAAAAATTATAATGATGGAGGGAATACCAGTAATGCCACTAAGTCTGAATTTCCTAGGTTTTTGGCATGTGGCAAACAAAAACTTTTATATCCTTGCTGGTAAGGCAGCAATAATTCCAGCAGGATTTAGGGAAAGGAGAGATGGGATTGCTGACTGTCAGAAGTCCCCTGAAAAAGGACGTCCACTAATTCAGGAAGGAGCTTGGTTCTCATGTTATGCCAGGTTCACCACCAGCCTGTGTACCCAGGAATGCCCAAGAAAAACCTCATTCTATCATTTTGCAGCTTAGCTCACTTGTAAAAGGGAAGGAAATACCAACCAGTTATCTGCCTGATAGCCATCTTTTACAATGCAAACTACAGCTAGTGCCTAAACAAGCTTGAGACCAGGGGAAAAAAGGCTTGAAATGCTACTTTTAAACTCAAGCACCTGTGAGGCCTAAGGGACTATGTTTACTCTCTTCCTGCATGCTGAGATTCTAGCAGGAGAGATAGGTAGAAAGGATCTGGAAAGGCCAGCTGCTCCAGGTTCCTAACCTTTAGATATGCTTAAGGGGCCTACATTCTTGTACTTTGGAGATAATGTAATAGGGACTCAGCTTTAAAAAGCTTATAGGACAGACTCAAGAATATCAAGAAACACTAATTCCTAAGGAGTTTTCTCTTCTCTTCTCTTCATTTGGACACAAAAAAAGGAAATTGGAAAGATTCCATATAGGTTTTCTTTATTCTGAAAACAAAAAATTCCTGAGGATTTCACCTGCTTTCATTCCTTCAATGCCTGGGCTAACTCTAATTCTGGTGCTAAAGATGTGTGCATACTCCTTTACTAGAATAAATATGGCTGTTTCATTTTTTGGATCTTGAGCTCAATTTTACTGGTAAATTCACCTATTTTATACACCTAAAGATATTTTTCAGTCAGTCTTGTTTATCTAACTAGAGTTTTTTTTAATTATGGTTTTTACTGCTGTCTTTATTAAAAAGGTCAATTATTTCAAATTCTAAAATCTGTTTCTTGTTGGTTTTTTGTGTGCACACCTGTCTTGTGTGTTTGTATACATATATGTTATATGTGTGTTCAATATGGTACCAAATTGGCTTATAGATGAGCGCTCATAAATTAAAATTAAAAAAAGAGAAAAATTTGGATTCAAATGACTTTTAGTTCACGTGACTTAAGCGTTTAAAAAGGTTTGATCTAAATCATTTAGACACAGAGTAAAGATGTGTTTAAGAATACTAGTTTACATGTTTTTCTAGGTGGTCAATCACTGGGATGCTTTCTATAAATGTTTAGAGTGTTTCATTCAGTAATTCTAGGATTTTTCTTCAATGGAAAGAAGATGGATTATATTTGTCTAATATCCTGAGGTTTCATGGATAACCTAAGTTAACAATAAAAAAATAGTAAGTTAATTTTAACATAAATGGAATTAATCTCTATAAACATGTTTATTAGAGGAGACATCTGATGAATTTGTAAAGTCAAAATGTTAAAACATTAACTGCTAAGTAAATTTGAGTTATCTTGACTTAGTTACTATAAAGTGACATTCATATTTACTAAGTGTGTTCTTATATGTTCTATAAGGTAACATACATTTGGGTTTAAATATGCTTTTACAGATTGGAAACTAAAAGATAATATAAGATTGCTTTGATCTGGGTCTTCACTAAAAGAAAGCAAGGTTATTAAGACTTAAAGTTCTAACAGGTATAATTCTATATGTAAAGAGCATAAAAAGTTTCAGCTGTGTATCAATTAAAGTACTATAGATGACATGAATATTTAATTGTATTAGATGAAATAATTAGATTAAAAAATTTTATAAGGATTGTTTCTAAATGTAAATTTAGGAAAAAATCATCAGCTAGGAAAAATCAGCAACTGGAAAAGATACTGATAGGTCAAAGTCTAATTGTTTAAGGTTTTTTAAAACATTGCTATACTTATCAAGATCATTTCCTGTGTCTGAATTATATAGTTTAAAGCAGGCAAGCTAACTAAGGCAGGCAAATTAACTAAATGTTATCTTTTAACCATTGTTCATTTTAAACCTGGCTTGCATTTGCTTTAAATGCATAAAGGCTTTATCATTATGGGGTTACATTTATAAATCAGTCTGGTCACTGGTATTGTTTCCTCTTGGCAATTTCATTTTGTATTTTTGAACTGTTTTGACTTAAATAGTATGAACTATAGTATTTCTCACCTTAAAGTAATTGGAAACATTGGAAGTTTTATAAGGATTGTATCAGAATGCAGATTTAAGAAAGGATCAAGAAGTAGGAAAGAAATATAAAAGGTAATAGGCATGAACATACACTTTGATATGGAAATTGGAATGTAAGAAATGTTCCTGGATGAAGAAAGAAATGTTTCTGGAAAAAGAAATATAATGTCTAAGTAAGTCACAGAAGGTTTTCGGAAGGTAAATCTCTGAAGCTTGTGTTATTAAGTTGAACATAATTGGCACAATTTAAAGTTATTTAAGGTTCCACTTGAGTTCAAACAGTAATGTACTGTTGTGAACCAGAATCTAATTCTATGTATTGAAATAACCAGTATTTCTTAAAGCATGGAACTGCTCTTATCAGGTGTTAGGCTTAATTACTTAGAAAAACTAAATCTTAAAGGAATTGTAATTTATACCTGTTTTACTACATAACATCAAATGAGCAACTGTTGGTAGATTATTACAGTATAGCTGACACTCTGATATAGCTGAAATGGAACTATATTTAAGAACTAGATGTTCATCTGAGCCTTGTTTAAATGTTATGTAAGTTTATAAAATAAGAATTTATGTAAGGTCACAGACAAGGTAAACAGCATGCTCTCTTGTACACGTTGTATTTCAAAACTTGGGTTAACTACATAAATGTTTCATTGTTATACACCAGATAATAAGTCTATTTCTGATCATCAACACTTTCCTAAATTTAGAAATTTTAAAGCTTTTGCAAAACCTAAAGCTTTTGCAAGCTTAAGATTATTGTTATAATACACTATGGATCCTAAATTTTTATTCAAAGATTAAATTTAGCTAATATAAAGACATCTATATAATTAATATTGGCTTTGTTGTGTATTAAATTTATTCATGTCTTTCAAGTATGTAAATTATTTAAGGTGTAAAATTTAGGGCAGCATTTTATCAACATGATGTTTCCAAACTAAAAGTTGTTTGTAACAATGATCTCCTTCTGGTTTATATGGAAACAACAAATTTAAGTATGTATTTACTTATGTCATTTAATATTTTGTAATTGGATTTAAGTAACCGTACTTTACACTGGGATAACTGTATTTTTGTAAAATAATGAGAGCCTAATTTAGAAAGGAGCTCTCTTAATGTTTGTTTAATTCATGTTTGACATAAAACACAGCCTTAACTAAATACTTGTATAGACTCAGGAAAACTCTACAGCCTTTCTGGAGAAAGTCAGAGAGGCATTGAGAAAATACATCATCATGGACCCTGAGTCCATAGAGGGCCACATAATTTCAAAGGACACATTTATCACTCAGAGGGCCCCAGACACTGGGAGGAAATTACAATAATTGGTACATGGCCCTGATCAGTCTTTAGATAACATCTCCTAGCTTGCAACCTCTGTCTTTTGTAATAATGATCAGGAGGAGAGGAAGGAAAGGGAATACGGAGACTGGAAAAAGCTGAGGCACTGGCTAGCTATGACACTATAAGGAGTAAGCTTCCAGGATAATATAGGAGAGAAATGGAATGGACCCCAAGCCGTGAAAAGGACTTAATGTCCATTGTGAAAAAGGGGACATTACCTGCAGGAGTGCCCACAGGTCAAACACCAAGTGACCACTACCAAGGCCCTATCCTATCTGTCAAGGTGATCACTGGAGGAATAAATGTCCCCAGGGGTGCAGGCCCTTGGGTCCAAAGTTCCCCACACAGGCCTGACAGGGTTGAGGTCGGCCTTTTTGGTTTTGTGACTCCTATTGCTCTGTGACTCCTATTACCACACATGAACCCCAGATATTCTTCTCTGTGGCGTGCCAAAAGGTCAATTTCCTCTTGGACACTGGCGCTAGCCTTTGTACTTGTCTCTTACCCTGGATCCCCCTCCTAATATTCTGACAGTGCAAGGAGTGTCTGGAGGGCCTGCAACTAGAAACTTGACTCTGCCATTAAGTTATAAATGGGACAGGATGATGTTTTCTCATGCATCCCTTACAGTCCAAAGAGTGTCCTACCCCTTAAGGGAGAAATTTACTTTCAAACATTCAAGATTCCATCATGATAAACTAAATGGGGAATTGCCTTAAGGTAATTAATGAAGCAGACGTTCTCCTCCACTCTATGATGACTAATCCTTATACTCTGTCATTTGAGGTTCTAGCTACTTTTATTTAGTTTACTGTATTAGATGTCTCTTTTTTTCTGTACACCCCTAGACTTTCAATAACAATATGTGTTTCTTTGAGGAGCCAAATAACAGACTTGGTTTTCCCTCTCTTAAACTCAATGTTAATTTTTATTCTGACATTAACTTTTTGATATCTTAGTTCAGTAGATCCACTCCAACTTAGAGTCTGTTGAACTCCTGATTGTGATGAAGATAGAGCCACCCACGAGCACTCCAGATGATCTCTATCACAGCCTCTTTATTCAACCCAAACATTATCAAAGGAAGACCCAAAACAGCTTCCCCCACTATGCCCAATTTTTCAGCTGGAAGTAACCAGATTTAGTCATCACCCGAACCCCCAAAGCAGTTTGGATTTCCCTAAACAGAGGGGGAAATGTGGCAGAAAAAGTTAGGCAGTTCAGTGTAGACAGAACAATGTGAGTTGGTAAGGAGAAAATCAACTGGTCATCTTTCCTGAGAGGGCAAAGACATCCCCCAATTCTAATAAGATAGGCCAGGTGAAGACACTCCCTGCTGCTAAGCAAGGAAGCACATTCTTTCTATTGGCGCCTAAGGCATGGATCAAAGACTGGACCAGAATCCCCATGCCTGTATCCTAGGTACAGGAGCAGGGGAGCAGGGAAGCAGTGACCAATGAAGGAGAGGTTGTCATATAAAAAGGGCAAACCTCACTGCCTCATTGGCTCTGTCCCCTTCCCCCACTGAGGGGGAAGTCTACTCTTTTCCCTGCGCTTTACTTTCTATAATAAAATTGATCTACTACACTTAAAAAACTCCAAAACAGGATCACATAAATAGACTTTTGGATAAGAGTCAAAAATTTATTATAATATATGCAGGAAAACCACTTAACAAAGTTCAACGCCCATTCATGTTTAAAACTTTGGAGAAACCACAAATAGAAATAAATTATCTCAATGTTACAAAGGCGCTATGTGACAAACTGAATGGAGAAAAAAATGAAATCTTTTTCTGTAAAAACTGGAAGAAATGGCCAGAGAAGTAAATAGAAACTTATTAACAGTAGAAATTGAGCAAACCAATGAATACATGGAAAAGTGTTCTAAATCACTAACAATCTGAGAAATGCAAATCAAAACTACATTAACATTTCACCTCACTCCAGTTAGATTAGTAAAGATAAAGAATATGCACAGTAACACATGCTGGTGTGGATGTGGGGAGACAGGAATACTAGCACACTGTTTTTGGGACTGTGGACTGGTACAGGCACTATGGAAAGCAGTGTGGAGACTTCTCAAAAAATTAGGGATGGATTCACTATACAATCCAGCAATCCCTCTTCTGGTTATTTTCCCAGAGGAGTTATAATCAGGGCATTACAGTTACAAAGCAAAATTAATGTTCATAGCAGCTCAATTTACAGTAGCTAAATTATGGAATCAATCCAGATAACCCCTCCTCACTAGATAAATGGATCCAAAAGATATATATATATATCTTTTGTGTATATATATATACACACACATATATATATACACAAAAAAATGGAGTTCTACTCAGCTATTAGAAACAATGAAAATGATATTATGTCCTTTGTAGATAAATGGATGAAATCAGAAGAAATCATGCTGAGCAAAATTAGCCAACCTCATAGACCGAAGTGTCAAATGATTTCCCTCATTTGTGGATGCTAGAACAAAACTCAGGCTTGGGTGAAACATAGTCAAATTCTTGTGCTAAACCCATCAAAGACATAATCTAGGGAAACCATAGATATTTAGTGGGGAGAGGGGAAGACATATGTGGGGGAGTTAGGGAGACGTAGGGAGGATAGGGAGGGATCTAGGGAGACTATGAATATTGTAATATGTTCTTTTCACCCAAGAAGCCAAACAGTATTTATACCTTTTATAGCAGAGTGTGGGTGATGTAGGGGTCACTCTGGATTAGTATCAAATGCACACACTCTCACCACTCCTATTTAACATAGTCATTAGATGAATCAGTCAAAAGAATGAAATTAAAAGGATAAAATAGGAAAAGAAGAGCTCAAATTATCTCTATTTGCTGATGATATGATCCTACATTTAAGAGATTTGCCCAAAAATTATATCATAAGATCTTGTTCTGAATAAGAATTTAATATAATAGCAGGATATAGGTCCAAAACACATAAATCAATTTCTATACTCCCACAATTAAACTGCTGGAAAAGAAATTAGGAAAACAATCCCAATCACAATAAACTTAAAATACATGGGGATTAATCTAATGAAAGATCTTAAGAACCTATGCAAAGAACATTATATGACATTGAAAACAAATTGAAGAAAACCTTAGATGTGTTGACTTCCCATCTTCTTGGATAGTCAGAATAAGTAATATTATATTGGCCATACTACCAAAAATATTACACATATTCAATGCAGCTCTTATCAATGTACCAATAACATTCTTCACAGAAGTAATAAAAATTATTATAAAATATATTCAGAAAAATAAGAGACTCAAAGTAGCCAAAGCAGTTCTTAACGAGAAAAATGAAGCAGGAGACATCACAATAGTAGACCTTAAATTATACTACAGAGCTGTAGTAACAAAAAGAGTAAGGTAATACCACTAAAACAGGCATGAAGACTAGTGGAATAGAATATAAGACAGAGTCAAACCCACATAAATACAATTATCTGATACTAAACAAGGTTCCAAAAACATTTTTTGGAGAAAAAATAGCCCTTTTAAACAATAGTGCAGGGAAACTTGAAATCCATATGTAGAAGAATGAAACTCGATCTCTCATTTTGCACAGAAGTTAACACAAAATAAATCAATGATCTAGAAATTAGACTTGAAATCCTGCAACTGCTAGAACAACATATAGATGCAACAATCCAAGTTGTTGGCACAGGAACTGACTTCATTAACAAGACTCCTAAAGTGCAAGAATAAAAACAAAAATAAATGGCATAGTATCAAATTAAAAATATTCTGCACAGCAAAGGAAGCAATTAAAAACATGAAGATATAGCCTATAGAATGGGAGAAGAGCTTTGCTATCTGCTCCTCAGTTTGGGCATTATTATCCAGAATATATAAAGATCTAAAAAAGCTTCACACACACACACACACACACACACACACACACACACACACACAATAAATGGGCAAAAGAACCAAACACACACTTCTCAAAAGAAGGAATACAATTAACCAACATATATATGAAGAATGTTCAACATCTCTACACTCAAGTAAATATACATCAAAAGTACACTGAGGTTTTATTTCATTCTAGTTAAAATGCAAATTATCAATAATGCAAATAACAGTAAGTGATCATGACAATGTGTGAAAAAAAGATACATTATTTTTGGGACTGCAGATTGGTGCAACCAGTCTGGATAGCAGTGTGGAGATTTCTCAAATCTAGGAGTGGAAACAACATATGATACAGCTATCCCACTCTTTGGTATATATCTGAAGAACTTAAACCAGCATTCCATAATGACACAGGCACATCAGTATTTATAGCAGCTGAATTCATAGCCATGCTATGGAATCAACCAGGGTGCCTTTCAACAGATGAATGGATAAAAAAAACATGGTATACGTACATACACAATTTATTATTACTTAGCCATAAGAAAGAATTAATTTATGACATTTTCTGGTAAGTAGATGCAAGTCCACTAACATGCTAAGTGATGTGAGCCAGACACAAAAAGCTAAAGTTTGAACACTTTGTTAACATTTTTCTAAATTAAGGAGAAAAAAATTCATAGAAAATGGAGAGAAAAAAGTGGAAAATATGTGTGGAATTTCACCAAAAAAAAAAAGAAGAAGAAGAAGGAAGGGAGCTGAACCTGTGACTCATCAATTACAGCACTTTTCTAGCACGAGAACGGACATGGGTTTGTATTCCGTTACCATGTACACAACTAAGTGTTGGAGCTATGAAAACCAGATGAAAAACTAAATAAAATAGACTCTCTGTCTGTCCCTCTATCTCTTAAAAAAAAGGAGGGTGAATACCAGCGATCTAGACAAAGGGGACTGAGTAAGAGGGAGAGGAAACTGCATAATGGAAGAACAAAAAGGAATAAATCTGACCTATCTGATCTAACTTTACTCAGTCCATATATGAATACACCACAGTGAAACTCACCATCATGCATAACCACATGACACTAATCAAAAAGAAAAGCAATCTAAAAGTAAATAAGAAAAATTTTTATAATTATGTGTTAAGTGTAAAATAAATATTTTCTTAAAAATTTTCAAAAAATATGCATACAGAAAAAAAGTAAATAAGAGAAGTATCAATATAGTAGAAGGAAAGGAACAGGGAAAGAGAGGAAGGGAGGGAAAGAAGAAGTCCTGAGGACTGAATAAGAACAGATTATACTCCATGCTTTTGAAATTACATTAAAATGAATTCTAATGTTATATATAACCCAACAGAGACAATCAAAAATGCTGAAAATCAGAGATCTGGTGGTATTGTTAGTTTTGGTGAATGAATTTGGGTTTCTAACTATTATCTTTGTAAATAAATTATTTTTAATTTTCAGTCCCATAAAGGTTGTAGGTGTGTGTTTATATACTATGGAAATGTACCGAGATACATATTGTACATTAATAGCAATACCTTATTTTGAGATATGGAATTAAAAATTAAATTTACATTAAACGTAATACAGATAGATATTTTAGATATTCTGGTTGTCTTTACTTTGACTGAGGAAAGTGATACTGATATTCTTTTAAAGTGTGAATTTAGGTTGCACAAAAAGTTGATCTAGAGGACTTACAAATTTCAAATCCTGCCTTCTCATATAAAGTAAGAAAAATTATACTGTGCTATTGCACTGTAGGATGACTATAGATAGTAATTATATACTGAATATTACATAAAGATAAATGAAAAAAATTGACCAAAAAGGAATAAGTGTTTGAGGAGATGGATATATTTAACTTGGTTTCAAAATTACAAAATGTACACATGTATCGAACCACCACATGGTAATGAAAAAATATGTACAATGTTTATATTTTCATGTATCACATAAAATTCATTTAAGTAGCATAATAAACAACTAAATAAAGAAAAAAAATCAGGAAAAATCAAAATGTACATCCATGAAAGTGACCTATTTGTTGGAAGAAAGCCGAAAGGAGAAAAATAATAGAGTATTTTCTCAATATTACATTTATGAGTTTGCTTGGATTCCATCCAAACTTATTGAAAAGAGTGAACAAATCTGTATGCCAAATCCCAAAGCCATGTTCAACTTGTTCAGCATACATTCCAGACTGAGAATCAATGGTACAAACAACTACATCTGCCAGCAGATTTGAGAATAACTTGAAAACATGACATTTTGAAATTCAGAAATATTTTTCATGGTAATAAAGTTAGGTAAAACACACACATATATACAGTTTATGGCTTTATCTTATGTTAGTTGCTGCTGCCTTGAGTTTCTGACGTATCTCTAATAATCCTTTGAATATAAAGATAGAATTGAAATGTTAGGTGAGCAAAACTTCTGTCCTATTTTATTTACTTATTTATTTATTTATTTTCCAAATTTATTAGAAGTATATAGCAATACAGGATACAGATGAGGGGGAAACATTATCAAAACACTAGCAATCAATGTGTATAAACTTTGTTATCCAGGGGTAATGCCAACTCATAAATAAACCACTATGGGTTTCATCTATTGCAGTTTCCCCCAGAAGAACTCATGTGTTAAATGGGTATCTAGTGTAGGAATAACATCAGCTTCTGGGATGGTTCTCCCATCTTCCCAATCACCAGACTCCTATGAGTTCTTCGTATACCCTCCCCTCTCCCCATCCCCTTCCCTACACCTCCAAGTATTCTCGGGAGCTTTCCCCCTGTTGCACTGAAAGTCATTCAATTTGAGGTTTTATTAGGTCAGCCGTCTGTCTTACTGCTTCAACATAAATTCTAGTACCAACAGATGAGAGAAACCATTCGGCCCTTAAGTCTCTGAGCTTGAGAGACTTCACTAAGCATAATTCTGTCCATCTCCATCCATTTGATTTCAAAAGCTATAATATCGTTCTCTCTGATGGCTGAGTAGTATTCCATAGTATATATGAACCAAAGCTTTTGTATCCACTCATCCAGTGAGGGGCATCTGGGTTAGTTCCATAATCTAGCTATAGTAAATTGAGCTGCTATAAACATTGATGAAGCCACATCATTATAATACGCTGATT
>PVKS010038727.1:0-17718 GCA_004027875.1 Aplodontia rufa | reverse complement strand
ACTAAAAACAGCCATTGCTTCCTTCAAACTCATAATTGTGGAAAATGCAGGTTTCTCTCCCTATCACTGTTTTCTTTCCTACCTCCCTTCCTTCCTTACCTTTTATTAGGACTCCTGCAACAGATTTGTTAGCATAAAAAATACTTAAATTATGCCTTGAAAGGTGGCCAGAATTAGCAGGCGAGAGTTTTGTTTTGTAGAAGTGTCTCTCTAAAGAATTTGAAGGGCAGAAGTAACTTCCAGGAACATGCAGAACCTTGTATCTCTCCCTGCACTGCCCATGGACCAAGGACCCTAGGGGAAGAGTCAAGGGGACCAGAGAGAAGAGCAGAGGAGGAGGAGGGAAAGGGGGAGGGAGAGGTAAATAGATTTCTGGCTGCACATCTCAGGTAAGCTGTCTATGAATATTAAGGAACAAACTCTGGACTAACATTTATAACATACTTGGGCATCCATGTGTGCATGAGCAACTACAATGTGCTTTCTTTCTGAATGTGGACTGAATATCCACTCTGTGAATTTTAAGTACCAAACTCAAGGGTCACATAGCTAATTGCAAAGACCAAAGATAAACTGAACTATAAATTTAAAGAATTTGCCCTAAAAACTGTCCAGCAAATAAGACAACTTCATACAGCCCCAATCTGCCAAATACATTCCAAATCCCAAATAGGAAGAGGCAGAATGCTGTGTTTTCCAATTTCTTTTTTAACCAAAACACTCTTTGGCAAGACAATCTCTACCAATCACCCTTTGGCGAACTCTAGGGCTGCACCAGGGAGATCCAGACCAGGGGACCCCTTGTACTTTTAAAACAGAGCTTCCCCACTGGCTAGTTTCAGGATCGCCCGGCAGGCTTATGATGCAGCTGGTCTGCACAGGTCATTCTGATGAGCAACAGAATTGCTCTCATTTGTTAGGTACAAGCAAATCCTTAAACATATTCCAAAGAAGTCATAATTTTAATTTAATATCCAACTTTTACAACCCTCAGAAGCGAGCCATCCCTCAGCAACATAAGCTCATTATTGAATATCTCAGTCTGGCCAGGTACTAGCTTTCAGGTAAGCCACCAAAGCTCTGTGAGTCTTATTTCCTCATCTGCTTACCAACCCACATCTCCCAGTATCCTGAAAGCTACTGGCTCCCAGAGTCCCTATATTATAATCCCTGATAGGTGATGGTTAGGTTACTGGGATACATATATCAGCATCATTAATTTTCCAGTGTTAATAACTCAATATAAACTGGATTCAAATAGGGGACAGAAGAGCTTTGGAGAAGCCTCAGGGTCAGCTCTGCCCATTAAGCAAACACTTTCTCATCTTCTTCTCTTCATCACTTTTTTTCCATGTTGTTGACAAAATAAGCGAATTAAATAAGACCATCTGTGTAACACACACACACACACACACACACACACACACACAAAATTGTGAACTTCTAAAGACAAAGACCTAGCCTGTTTCTACTGTTTCTAGCCCCAGATCCATTCTCTGTTGACCCTGTGCCCTGGGGACTGACCCAGTGTTCTGTTTCCCCCAACCTCCCTGGCCTCAATTTTTCTGGGGGACCAGAGGAGGTGAGCAGGAAGTGAAAGGCCAGGCCCTTCTCCATTCCTGCTTTGAATTGCTACTGGCACACTTGGGTTCCTTGCCACCTGTCTGGAGAACCTTCCATACAGACTCCAGCTGTCCCTCAATCCAGTTATACCTTTTCCTCCCATCTCTTTAGCCTAGAAGTGGTTACATCTTCTTCTGCTGCTATAGGCCTCTGAAAAGCTTAACACCCAGGGTTGGTTCCCTTAACACTCCCCACACTTCTGCAAACACCCCATTCAGCAAAGCCTTTTGAGCCATCTGAGCTGAACTCTGCTTCCTGCCTGCCTGGCCCTGGCTGATAGAGCACTGTTTCATTTCTGACCCTGCGAATCATTGAGTCAGTGTGCCCATTGTGAACCCAAGGCCAGAGCAGGCCACCCATGTGCAGTTTTAAAACAGACATGCAAATATACACAAGTCACAGAACAAAAATGGTCTCAGAATAGGCTGGAGGAGGTTCAAACATGCCATTTTAATGCACACCAAGTAGTATGCAATTAAACATATATTATACTGAGTCAAAGTTCTAAAGTTCCAATTGCAAAACAAGTCTGTGCCCCAGGAAGGGCAACAGACATTAACTCAGGTTAAGGCCCTTAAAAGTTGCCCTCCTGAGCTTTTGCTATGGCTGACAGGGCCTTGACTGCTGCCAGAATTTGATTTTGGCAAAATAAGATTATTAAATTTTAATTGATAAAAATTGGAGTCGAGTGGTTCAGTGGTTTTCATAGCAAGACCCTCTAAGCAACGGCCAGTCTCATCCTTACAGTCCAATCCTTCAACTCCACAGGCTGGAAAAGAGCTTCACTTTTGCTGCAGCAGAGGAGACAGGTTGTTACGGTTTGAATGTCAGGTGCCCCCCAAAATCTCACACATGGCAATGCAGTAAGGCTGAGGTGAAATGATTGGGTTATAAGGTTCTTAACCCAATCAGTGAGTTAATCCCCTGGTAGGGATTAACTGGTATCTGAAGGCGGGTCGGGGGCGGCTATAGAAAGTATTTTGTATCTGGTGTGGAGTTTCTCTGTTTTCTGATGCCCGGAGCTGCTTCCCTCTACCACTCTCTTCCACCATGATATTCAGCCTCACCTCCAGCCCCAAGGAATGCAGCTGGCCTTATCTACGGACAAAGACTTCTGAAACGGTAAACCCTAAAAAACATTTCCTCCTACAATTGTTGGCGGGTCCTTGAGTCACAGCAATGAAAATTAGCTGATTAAAACACAACTCATGTAGAGGCTTCATCAGAGTTACTCAGAATATTTATTGAGCTTATTGGTGAAGTTACAACCAGAGAGCCTGGTTTCTTTAAGCATCGCTGCAATGTGCCTAAAAACAGAGCACTTCTCTCATGTGCTGGGGGCCTCAGTGACCTTCAGACCCAGGCTGGGTTCTTTCTACTGAATCATATTTCAGGACCCACAATCTGCGACTTCACCCACCCAGCTGGGACCAGCTACCTGTCTGACACAAGGAAGATGCACTGAGTCACATTCCTGACATTTTCATTATTTATTTATTTTTGTCAAGAGAAGAAGGGACAGTGAGAGAGAGAGAAAGAGAAAATCAATTTTTATTTAATTTTTCATCTTGTTTTCACTGCTCCGACATTTTGTTGCATGTGTGGTGCTGCGGTTTGAACCTTCATCCTGGCACATGCCAGGTAAGCACCATGACCACTTAGCTATCTCCCCAGCCCCCAGACATTTTCATTAAACCCATCAAAGCCTTCTTCCCTTTGAAGTCCCAGAGGAAACTTGGATTTGGGTCAACAAAAATTTCTGATGGGCTCCAATGTTCCATAAATAACAGAGTAAACCCTAAGACTTCAGTAAATCCAAGAGCATCCTAGGCCGTCCTGCCTGCCTTATATATAAGTCCCAGGAGAACTCACAGTCATGTTTGATAGGAGGCCTTAAATTAATAAACGAATGTTGTCAGGGCATAATCTAATTCAATCTTTCTGTAGTACAATTTGGTAGTGTCTATCAAAATCCTTAAAAACATCTACACTCATTGTTACAGCAATTTTACTTCTATAAATACACTCAAGAACTAGAGGAGGGGCACAGATATCTTTACAAGAATGTTCGTTATAACTTTATTTATGATGGGAAACCAGTAGAGACAAACTATTCCAAAATAGGGAATTTATTAAATATATTATTGGTATTTCTATTTCTTACATTATGGTAAACAAGAAATCTACAACTACCCTCCCACTAGAATTCCAGAAAAAATGTAATTGTTTTCTATGTATTGCCTTGCTGGTAAGAAAGTCAGGAATACCAGGAGGCCAATAAGAATGGATTGGGAAACTGTGCCCTTGGGGTATTTTCCCCCGTTTTGACAGCTGCAATGGTTTTCTGATCAGAGACAAAGTTGGCTACCCCAGAGTGGGGAGACTACCAGGATATCTGCACCTCTTCTCTCTGGCCCTACTTAAGGCTGGACTCCAAACGGCTACATTTTTAGAGTCACAGTAAATTAGCACTACACTGTAAGAAAAATTGCCTATTTTGATTTTGCTACTGGGGAAATCCAAAGAAATCCATTCCTTGAAATGGTGAGCACAGTTTGATTTCACAGCATGTGGAGTGATCCTGGGACTGCACATTGATGGAGGAACAGCACACCCTGGCCATCTGTGGGTCAACAGATGGAACCTCAAGCACAGCACTTAATTTAAAGCAGTCCTGGGAGAAGGTGCCTCCAGGGTCTAGCTTTGGCAAACACGAATCCCCTCTGGATGAACTTAACTTCAGCCCCTTCCTCAAAGAATTCCCATGTGCTAGGTTCTAAGGAATATTATAACAAAGATGGCTACACCTAATAATAAACAAACTCACATCCAGAAGCTTCTAAAATGGGGAATGAGCCACAGGATTTTATTATGTGAAAAAGTTATAATAAGAAAATTATTAAGATACAGATACAGAGATGGACAATGGATGAATTTGAAGGTTGTGCAGAAAATGTATGAGCAAGGACTGAAAATCACCAGGGATAGAATTAAGGTTTTCTTCATTTTTTTCTCACAATATTTATGTTTCCCAAATGATTTACAACACAGGTACACTTCGGAAATTAGAAAAATAAAATGTTATGAAATAAAACTTAATCTTGAAAAAAATAACCCAACATTTAAGAAAACATGTGATCCAATTCCTGAACCAAAAGATGTTTTGGTTCTCCCAAAAAAGAAAATTCTAGCAGAAGCACTGACATGAGCATTGCGTAACTTTTATTTTTACTGTTATTAAGCACCTTCTATATGCCAGACGCCACAAGGCATAAGAGAAACGAAGATGAATAAGACCCAGTCCCAGCCTTCAGGAGCTGCAGCTGAGAGGAATTCCAATAGGAACAAGTGTGAAACCCAGCTGTGCCTGATGGGCTTACACACCAGGACAGGGGAAAACTTGGGGTCAGGGGACACCCTGATGCGCACTATTAGCATGGGCTAATAGTGGAGGAAGGCTTTCTACAGGGAATGAGCCCTGGCCTCCATCTGAAAGAAGGAAAAGGAGTGGTGATTCAGGAAGGAGGGAAGGGAAAGCACCTAGTGTAGGATCAAATACATAATCGTACTCACATATTCATAGAGTAAATGAAAGAGAGAGGCAAGAAACAGAAGCACAAGCACAGGCAATGCACCATTCTTCAGCTCACTGTTAGAAGGTGCAGCAGACCACGATACCAGACAAGGCTGGAAGGAGACACGGGCCAAGGGCAGAAGGTCCATTAGAAACAACAGGGATCCCTTGAGGAGATGTCTAGGGCACATCATGGAAGACAGATTAATGGACAGAAAATAAGGGAAGTGTGGGGGACTGAGATGGCTGTGGTCATAGCAGGCAAGGAAAAGAAAAACAGACTGAACCAAGATGCAGCACTAGGCAAATCCGTTCATTCATTCCACAACGTAACCTACGTGCTGATACGTGAAGAAGACACACACGGCTGGAGACGGTACCGCTGTACCAGGCTCTCCAACGGGGATATAGCTGTGACCATGTCAAAAGCCCTTCTCTCAAGGAGACATTGTGAGACATAAATTTTAAAAAGAAAAGAAAAATCAAGTAGTTTCAAGTAGTGTTTAGTGCTTTGCAGAAAGATAAAGAAGAAAACAAAAGACCCATGAAACATTTAAGAGGTAAAAATTGTGAGAGATGGTGACAACAAGGTTGCCTGCCTGGGCGTTTGTAAAATGCTAAACAATGACTTTACTGCTAAGATAAAGAATGCGTCTAGGAACTTTCTCAATACTACCTCCAAAGAACAAACTCCAGCTGACAGGTGCGCACACTGATGATGTGGGGCTGCCATGAAACCAGGGGCTTTATACAACCCCAACGTATGAAGTCCAGGTGGGGTGCACCTGGCCCAAAGCCACCAAGTGAGATTCCCAAGACAGAGGCTGGCCTTTGACAATTTAGATCTTCTGTTGCGAGGGGCCTAGTTTTAAATCGCATCTTGGCTCACTCGGAGGACTGAAATTTTACTGCTCCAAATGAATTGTCTCCAGTACCAAACTTTCCTCAGATTAAATCTGAAGAATCATTTCAAACAGTTTACTGCTCTTTTTAGTGAGCAGGGAAGTGGAAAGAGAGGAACAATGAGGAGAAGGAAGCAGGAGGTGGTTAGTAAGCATCTGGTTGAGAAATGAAGTGTTTTCTTTTGAAGGAATGCTTTTGTAGGTTAAGAGATGCAAAACAGCACGTTATGTAAGAATTTTCACATCTCCAAGAAAGCTTCCTTTTTTATAAAAGGTGCTGGGTGTGTTCAGTGTTATCCTGTGACAGGCACCTGGACTCCAATGACTCAGGGAGGTCGACCTGGAGGAATGCAGCTCAAGTGGAGAAAGACTACGGCAGTGCTCGCTGTTCCTGTACGCAGCACCTATGCGCAGAGCAGACCTGCATCCAGAAGCTGGGTTCACCTTCTTCCAGTTGTAGTCACGTCCCTTAATTTATCCTCATAGAGCACACCATATGGAGAATAGGTGTAAAGAAATTATACAGATCCTGAATCCAAGGACAGTTTGTTTCATAAAAACTTGAGTCACACAGGACAAGCTCTTTCGATGTCCATGGTGTCAAAAGGTATAGTGCATGTGTTTTCCAGCCTTCTCAGGCTCTTCGCCAGCACAATATGCGCCGCTCGCTGGCTGCCAGCATTTTGTAACCTGGCCCATGGGGGAGCCTAACAGGCACACTATGGAAATTGCCCTCAAGTCCCCAGCCACATTTCTTCAGCTCATCTCTTGATGATGGCAACAGCAAATGACAGAGCAGTCAATGGGCTGCCTAATTTACAGCTCACCCACACAATGTGAATGCAAAAGAAGGACAAACAGGTGCAAATCCAATTTTTAGGCTAGGAAACAAGAGACTGGCTTCTACAGAATGGCCTGGAAGAAAGCCAAACTAGTGTTTCCACCCCAATGGGTTTCCTGATGGAATAGGGAGCCAGGGATCCCAGCAGTATGCTCAGTCAGCCATCCTTGACAATAGGCTCACATTCCAGCTGGATTCCTGATTGTATTATGCAGAAACTAATGGAAGTCCCATCTTGTCTCATGGACAAATAGTCCAGTTTTGGTTTTTTTATTTGTTTGTTTTTTCTAGAATCAACTTTCTTTATTTTTTCATCTGGCCTTTGTTTCTCCAACACTTAGTTGTATATGTGGCACTGGGGGTTTGAACCCAGGTATTCATGCATGCCAGGCCAGCGCTCCAACTGTTGAGCCGGCACTCCAGATGGGGCATTTCTCATTTTAACAACTTCAGTTGCTAAATGCTTATGCTATGTCAAGGTCAGCGTTGCGTGCTTTGTTTTACCTAAGCCTCAACAACTTGTACAAGTTAGGTACCCTTATGAGTCCCATCTTAGAAATGAGAAAATAGGTTCACAGGTAAGAGTAAATGCCACACAACTAGTAAGTGACCCCGCTAGTACCAGAAATCCCCAGCCTGTGCTTTTAAACAACCCATTGCTTCATGATGCTGAACTTGTGGACTAGCTCAAGAGACTCTATGTGCCTTGTATGGTGATCACTGTTGTCTGTGATCACTTAATAAGACCTTGCCTAAGTTATTGTAGGTACCCTCAAACACAAAAGTAACATGAAGTGAATGACTACACACAGTTCGGTTTCATATGAAATTCTGCTAATTGAAATTCTGCAGCTACTAAAACCATACTTCTCCTGGGTGCATGCTATTTTGCCCTGAGACCCTTGTAAAGCAGCTCCAATGAAGAAATGGATGCTGTTCCTGCATCCTCTCATTGAACTTGGCCATGTAATTTGCTGTGGCAAATGAACATTTGATAACTACAGCAAATTGAGGCTTGAAAAGTTCCTACTCACGAGTATATTTCTTTGCTTGGGAATCTGGAACCACCTCTCTGTGGACAAGCCAAGCTAGCCTGTCAGAAGATGAGGCACATGCAGTGAAGTCACTCCACTGCCCCAGTTGGTAACCAATCCACTACCAGTCAAGTGAGCCGGGCCATCTTGCACCACTCACTCACTGGTGGTGCCTCAGCTGAGACAGTCTAGACCACGAAAATTCCTCACCTAACCCATAAAATTGAGAGAAATGATGCTTGCTGTTTTAAATCAGGAAGTTTGTTACCCAGCACAAATTAGCTGGCACAAGTACTTAGGAAAGAAAGATCTGACATCTTTTGGGGATATCAGTAGTACATTGTGACTCTGGCCAAATTCGCCTCAACCAAGCCACACTGATGAGTTAGCCTCTTCAGGAGAACCTGTTCTAAATCAAGGAGAGTAAGCATAATATGTATTTGATTTGGTTTGTAAGCATCCTGTGTCATTCCCCAAAGTTTTGAACTCAATGACCCTTTTTAAAAAATTCCTAAGCCTGCTGAAACACAGCAGAATCACCTGGTAGCTTCTGAAAAATATTTAGGCATTAGACCTCTCCTCAATATTCTGATTTCATGGTCTGCAGATGGCTAGTTTGTTCTCTAGAATCAGACTGTGGAGGTCTGAATTTCAGCTCTGAAATTGGCTAATAGATTATTTTCACCACTAGTTTTCTCAAATTTAGGATGTCAGGAAACCTTAGAAATCCATCCATTTATTAAAGAAAGCTAACCTCTCTCACTAAGAAAAGTAATAATTGGTTAAGCATTTGACTTTTGGCTTTTTTTTTTCTTTTTGTGATATTGGTGATCAAACCCAGGTCCTCACACATGCTAGGCAAATGCTCTACCACTGAGCTACACTGCCAGCCCCTCTGGCCATTTCTAAAGCTCCCTCTGATTCTCAGTATATGAAGACTCTCTGACCAATACCATCAACAGGCACATGGCTAACCTCATGGGCAAGTAGACAGCTGATGCTAGGTGAGGTTTCAGGCGAGTCATGAAACCTCTCCTACATTCATCCTCCCCATCTGGAAAAAGGTGTTGAATAATGAGCCATGAAGTTCCCTGCCAGCTCCAAAAGTACGATCCTATATTAGCTATGAACAATCACAGCTGCAGGATCAATACCTGGTTCCTCTCCTGAGATCAGGCAGCAAACTGCAAACTTTCCCTGCTTTCTTTCTCTGCCCTCTACCCTGCCCTGCGGGATTGAACCCAGAGTACACATCACCAGCCCTTTTTTCCTTTTTTTTGAGACAGGGTCTTGTTAAGTTGCTGAGGCTGGCTTTGAACTTGCAGTGCTCCTGCCTCAGCCTCCTGAGTCACTGAGATCACAGGCATGTGTCACCATGCCCAGAAGAAACTCTTTCTCGCCCTCCAGAAAGCATCATGCTTACAGCCTAAAGAGAAACACACAGGGGTCAAATACTTAGTGTACACAGTGTGTCGAACAGAGAAAGAAAAACATGAAGATTCCTGAGCTTATTGTACTTAGAAGTGGAAGAGAAAATATGTACTCACAGTGCTATGAGAAGGCCACATGAATGACCCCTAAAAAAGGAAGGAAGGCAGAACTACTTCAGACTCAGATGAGTGGAGGCACCAAGAACTAAATATTGGTGTCCCTCCAAAACTTGTATGTTGATACTCTAACCCCCAATGTATTTGGAGGTGGAGACTTTGATAGGTAATTAAATTTTGATGCGGTCCTAAGGGTGAAGCCCCCATGATGGGACTACACCTCTGCAAAAAGGGACATCAGAGCTTCCCCTACCTACGTGAGGACACAAAAAGAAGGCAGTCACCTGTAAACCAGGAAGGCTTTCTTATGAAACCCAGAATCTACTGGCACTTTGATGGAATATCTATTGTTTAAGCCACATGGCCTATGACATTTTGCTATAGCATTCCAAGTTGACTGAGACAGATGTGATTGTTAGACAATTATGTTTTTTTTTGTTATTTTCATTAGAATTTCCATGTTTTCTATAACAGAACAATTATACCTACATCAATATTCTTCCTAAAAATTTTGGAGTTATTGTTTTCAAACATGATTCCCTTAAAAATATGTGTATTACTGCTTTTTGAAGGTATTATAAAAACCTGTAAATCTTTCATTCAACAAATATTTACCAAGCCCCACCTAAAAGGAAGAATGTGGAGTTTCCTGATGAAGAGTTCTGGCCAGAGGGGTCTGATTCCTACATTTAGATCTTAAGTGTACTACTTTTCAGTTGTGTGACTTTTGCAAAGGTTCTTCTAGGCTTTCCCCTAGCCAGGCTCAGAGCCTCCTGCGAGAGGTGTGGTGTGACTACCTGCCAAATGCCATAAAAGGAAATAATTTCACCATGATGTGTTTATTAGTGGTGTCTAGCCTAGAAATGAATAAAAAGGGACTGATTTAGAAAGGCTTCTCCCCTAGAGCAGAGTTAGTTTGGTTTTTGGGTAGCATTTACGTGTGCAATTAACAAGATGCCCTGGTTGAGAACAACAGAGTCCATTCACTCCTTCATGAGCTGCCTCATTCATTCAATGCTTAATGAGCATCTAACACATACAATGAGAGTCCTGAAAAGAAAATCTGACTCCAACACCTTTTCCTCAAAAAATACATTTTAATACAAATAGACAAATGTGACATGCTTATACATTGATTTCCTAACTGGATGCAAATGTAGTTGACTTAAGGTTCTATTTTAAGAGAAAATGCTAATAGACCTAAAAACATCAAAACAAAAGGTCAAAATAACACTTACAAAATTACAGCTTTCTATTTTAAAATCTAAGAGGGTCACAGGGCTGGCATAAAGAAACAACAGTGTAAATAGAGACCACCTTTAGAATAAACACATTTCTCAAAACATTTTTTATTTCCCTTTTATTTCCCCTTCCTCTCTCCTCTCTTTTCTTTCTCTCTCTCTCTCTCTCTCTTTCTCTTTCTCTCTCATTTTTTTTTCCATTTCATTCTGGGGACTTGTTTGCTTTTCTACCATTTTCTACTTTTTAACAGATAAAGCCTCCTTGCTGTCCTATTGTTGTCAAGCTATGGAGGAGTTCAAATTCTCTTGAAGCTCATTTGCTTTTTTTTTTTTAATGATTCCACTTTTTTAAATTAAGAAATTTAGTTACTATACAATCAAAAATGCATCCAACAAAACAATATGATATGTATATACTCTTAAAATTAGATTTCCCCCTAGATCCCACCCTATTCTCCCACCCTAACCCCTCCCTTCATCCCCTCCCCCTTCCTTCCTGATACAGCTCTAGGAATGCCCTAGGTTAGGTGTCACTACGTCTTTGTTGGGTCTAATACATGAGAGTTGACCACCTTTCATACAGGCCTGGGTTTAGCTCCAGCCTCCACAGCTGAGTGAAGACATTAGACCCTTGACTCTGGGTTTGGCTAACTTCACTCAACATGAGTTCTTCCATCACCATCAAAGGCTGCAATTTCATTGTTTCTAATTGCTGAGTAGAACTCCATGGTATGTGTGTGTATATATATATATATATATATATATATATATATATATCACAGTTTTTGGATCCATTCATCCAATGAGGGGCATTTAAATTATGGTTCCATAATTTAGCTATTGTAAATTGAGCTGCTATGAACATAGGAATCATTAGCTTTTTAACAACATACAAAGGATAAAATTACTGTGACAATGCCCTACTATCCCTAAGCCTTCAGATCACTTTCTGCAAGGGTATCTGTGTTTACCTGTGCAGAAATATGCTGACATCAAATGAATGTTACTAACCTGGACTTTCAACTACAAGAAAACTTGCACCATGAAGAAATATTGAGAATGTTTTGTACACCAGGAAACGAAGTGTTTGTTTGTTTGTTGTGTTTTTGGGTTCTGGGGACTGAACTCAGGAGCGCTTAAACACTGAGACATATCCCCAGTCCCTTTTATTTTTTATTTTGAAACAGGGTCTTTATAAGTTGCTGAGGCTGGTCTCGAATTTGCAATCCTCCTGCCTTAGCCTCCCGAGTTGCTGGGATTACAAGCTTGCACCACCGTTTCCAGCACAAAACAAAGTTTTGTATTTACACCATGCCTCAAATCCCAACAACAATTATAATAATCAAACTATGGAATTATTATGACTCTCCTTTTGAATTAATGCTGAAAATATTTGTTTAATTTTTTTTTCACCGTTTCAGGAGCAATTAATGTTTCAATCTGCATTTTAATTTTGATATCATCTAAAACTTATGTGACAACTATAACAATGTAACAGACATAAATGGGAATATTTATACATTCTATTATTTACAATTATATTTTTCCATCATATATTATTTTGATATAATTTTCATTATCTCTAAAATCTTACATACTATATATTTTATGCATTTTATACACATTACGCATTTTATTTATTAAGCATGGTTCCAAATTAACTTTCCCAAGATCTTAAGACTAACTTTAAAACAAAACTAGTTGCTACTTATTATTGTTGGGATACTCTGAGCAAAGGCAAATTAAACCAATTTAGGTAGACTATTTGCATAATGTGTAAGTGAAGATAAAGAATTCTTCTTTCTAAAGCCATGATTACTCCATGATGGAGTAAAGTTAATATCTACCCACTCTCTTATCACAGCTGCCTGAAGAACTGGCGGAGAGGTACTGATAGGACTACTGGGATTACCATGATTATTCCGAAGCAGCACCTTGACTTAACAGGAAAACAATGCTGTATTTGATTACTGATGTCTGCTGCAGGCACTGCCGATTTTCCATACCTGACCCAGCACCGGAACAGATTTATTACATCTCTTACCGGGTAGCAAGACATCTCGGTTTACATTAGGGTATGTACATGACAGGGCCTATGGAAGAAAATGGAATTAAGGAATCAAACCCTGACATTGGCAGATCTATCAATAAGTAAGAATGCCCAAAAGAAAACTTGAAACAAGTAGACACTGATTAAATATCAAATGAATGCACACATGTACATAGGCGTGTGTGCACACACACACACATACACACAATAGCAATTATTCTTTGGTCTCTTTGTAGTTCAGCTACCAGTGACCCAGGAAGAAGACAGGCTCTACTAAACCGCAGGGCAGCAAGGAGAAGCTTCCAGGAGGAGCACAATAGGATTGCAAGTAGACAGAAACAAGGACACTGTTTCAGGGGTGTGGACCTTTTATCCCAGCAGGATAAAAAGGACTCATCTCCCCAGGGCTGTGGTCTGTTCTCTATTCCAGCTAGACTCAACCACACCTAAAAAGTCAAAAAGATTTTTTTATCTCTTTAAAGCACTGGAGAAGATACTGCTAGCTCCCTCCTGGTTCACTGGGAAGGAAAAAATAATTTAAACTGATATTTGTGCTTCTGCATCTAAAACAAGCTCAGATACCCAAGGAAGAAGGCCAGAAGTTGGCTGCACTCACTACTGTCAACCAGTATACCAGACTATTATGCCCTCTTTGTCCCTTGGGTTTCTCTGTCTGCCCTCCTGCTTATCTTAGGGTACATTTTCTCTCTCCTCTTCCCTTGTGTACAGACAAGTCACCGAGTGCTCAGTCATTACATCAGACTCCCACATTGCTGAGTTCACCACCACCAGATTATTCCTCCTGCTCCTCCTCCTCCTCCTCTTCCTAATAATAACAATAATAACAATGCAAACAATAATACTAATGAAACTTCTCCCATGTGCCTGCCAGATATGACATTTAGTGGTCTGCATATATTATCTCATTTAATAATCTAAACTAGCACTGCTTGAGATAACTATGAATCACATAACTATTTTAAAATTTTCTAGTAGCCATAAGAAAAATATTGAGCTAAAATTAATCTTCATACAATATTTTATTCAACCCAATAGTTCTAAAATAGTATCATTTTAATGTTCAAGCAATATAGAAATCACTGATGAGACATTTGCATTCTTTTTATACTGTATTCCAAGTTAAGTACAGACATATATCTGTAGCACATCTCATTTCAAATAGACATACTTTAAGTGCTCAATAGTCACACGTGGCTAGCAACCACCATGTAGCACAGATCTAAATAATGGAGAAACAGACTGACTTATGCCAAAAATGGTGCTTAGGAAAGCTCAAGATCACATCCCTGGGTCAGAATGAGACTCAAATTCAGGCCCAACAATAAAGTGCATGAATGTAGCTGCTAACTATACTGCCATTAGGAGATAAGGCTTTAACATTATACTTTTAAAATGCTAATTCAATGTAATAATCCAACTTTCATCCACTTTTGATGATAAATAGAATCTGAATAGTATGAACACTGAGAAACAATTTACACCACCTAAGGGAATAATTTAAAGCCCAGAAATGACATGATGTACAACTACTCTCATCACAGTGCCTATTTTCCATACCTGACCTGGCAGCTATGGAAATGTCCTACAACTGGTAAGCAGCTAAGTGTAATGTAACATTATGCATTTCACAACCTCAAAAAGTAGGTTTTCTTTATAAATCACCTTGCACTGAAGCCATTTTAGGTGCTAGATAGCATTTAAATATAAGTGGCTTGGGTCTGTATGTGCATTTATATCTTGCTATACCACAAATGCTGTACTTGAGTGATTACACATTTGGATCTAAAGAAAATAAACACCAGTTCCTGTTATATGAAAAACAACCTCCTGGTAAAAAAGCACCTGCCACTAACACAAAACAGAACTGGAAATGGGGGGCAGGAGGAAGCAAAACTAAAATAAAGGCTGAGATAGGAATGTTTCTCTTTTCTAATATACTGGTATAGTTTATGTGTAAACATATAGGAAAGTGTGAGAGTGTGTGTGTGTGTGTGTGTGTGTGTGTGCATGTGTAAGAAATGTGTAGAGAAGTCACAATTCTGGAAGACTTGCAATAAAATGCAAATGCTGCCTCAGGGGTTGGACAGGTAGGGAGGTAGAGAGTAATCACTGGGACAGCACCACTCTGAGTAGGCTGACCAGAGCACAAAAGGCCATAGAAAAGTGTCATTAATATGGTTTTGAGGTATTATTTATATGTTCTTTTCTATTAATATGGAAATGGAAGCAGTTTTCAAGAAACAGAAAACCAAAATGTTCCAATTATGTTGCATTTGTCAGGTCATAAATTTCTTGGAAATAAATTGCTGAAACAAATGAGTTACATTTCTTCAATCTAAATGGTAATATTCCATGACAGCACAAATTTTACATAACTCTGCTCAGTGCAAATGGGCATTCAAGTAGCCTGCCTGGAAACTGCCCTGGTGAGTCCTGGAAATTGGAGGCCCAGGACTCCATGTCTGCTTACAAGGCTCAGTCTCAACCCAAATGCAGCCTTTCAGAGAGGAAAACTTGCTCAGAAAAGTAACCCACAAAGAGCAGCTTTCAAATAAGTAATGGATCCTACATGACCAATGATGATTTCACATTAGTTTAATTTTGTTGATTAGTGAGATAATCACCCAGAATCCATCTAGATCATGTGAATGACAACCACTACTTCAAGAGTTTACAGTGCAGGGGCTGGAGGAACTGAGAAGCCAAAGGAGAACAATGAGGAATTTCAAAATTCCATACCTGCCCTGAATATACAAAGCGAGGTGGTGAAGTGATAATGAGCCCAGGGTCAAGGCCACTCTATGGAAGAATAGAATGGTGCTCCCGGGGTGGCCACATAAACTACTACCTGGGTTGCCACCGGAGGTGAAGTCAGGCTGGGAGAAGTCCCTCGTTTCTTCTCCCTTTTGCCTTCTTTCCAGTCTCTCAATGCCACCTCCCATTGGCCAATTCCAGCTGACACGGAGCCTAGGACAGGAAGCTTCCAACAAAGAGGGCAGAAGAAGGGCCAGGAAGGGCTCTGAGGAGGAGCAGGCCCAGCACCTGCGCAGCATCTCAGCTGCATCACACCCAAGGACATGCTTTACTGTAATCTGCTTTAGTGTGGCACCAACAGCCTATACCGAGAATGAAATTTTCATTACCATTATTTTTAAGGGTTTTTTTTTAAAGGACAGTGAGAGAGAGAGAGAGAGAGAGAGAATCAATTTTTATTGAGCTCTTCACATGGCCTCCACTGCTCTGACACTTAATTGCGTATATGGTTGTTAGGATTTGAACCCATGTATTTGCACATGCTGGGCAAGCACAGTGACCGCTGAGCCACCACTCCAGCCCCTCATTACCATTATTGATGAAATGATGCAAAGACCACTACTGATTATACTGACTCATTTGAAGACTTCATGGAGAATTTTTTCTGCTAGTCCCAGTACCCCCCCCCAAAAAAAAGCAAAAACAAAAATTTGTCCTTCCCTTAAGTTATTAGGGACATGGATTTCAATCCTAGCTGAACTGTGGCTGGCTCGGTCCTCCCCTGCTCTAGTTTCATGTTTTCTTTTCTCTTATTTTTAAAACTTTCTATTCTTAACTATTTATATTACTACAATCTGACTTCGTTTATGAAATAAGTGAGAAACACAAATACATTTATACACAATCATATTCCCAAGTGGTGTGCACATGTCATTTTGAACATGGGCTAATGACAACCATAAAATAATATAATAAATCCAAGGCATGAGCTCTGCTATCATACTAAACTGTATTTAAAGTCTAACTAAACTCTACACTTGTCAGATGTATTTTGGCTACTGTTTATTTTCATTTACTGTTTAATACTATAAATACATATGTGTTGTTTTATTGACCTATACACAATACGTTTTTAATGTTTATGTAACAATCTATCACTCAGTCCTTTTTGGTTTTCACACTGACAGCATGTATTGGGAGCCCTTTCTGATATTAAAAAGATCAGATAAATATTAATTTATGTTTTCTCCTGATTGTTTTATGGTTTCTATAAATGAAAAGTAATAAAAATAAAACATAATAATAACAGCAAACTATTGTATAAAAACCTACTTTGTGCCAAACTCTGTCCTAAACTATAGTTTTAAATAGTAACAAACAGTAAATCATTTAATTTTCACAACCACCCTAAGGTAGAAGCTACCACTATCATACTCATTTTACAGATGAGAAAACAGAGGCCCGCAAAGGTGAAGTAACTTGACCAAGGTCACACAGTCAGTAAGGGGCGGAGCAGGATCTGAATCCAGTGGTGCTCAAACACAGCATGATGCCACCTCAGAGTCAGCAAACAACCCCAGCAACGTCCCTGGAATCATTATTTCCCATAATTAGCTATGTCAACATTAGCATATATATTCTCATTTTCCTTGGTATCACACTTGTGCCTGACAATGGAGACTAAGCACCTAAGAATCACTCTGCCATTCTCCACATGCACCACAGACGCAATAGCTAGAACAACTGGGAAGATAATTTATCAAAATCACACCGTGGAGGCTTCTGCTCAGTGCCCTCTGGCCAACAGCCCATGAATCAGCCTCTCTTCTGTCCCCACTCAAGTAGCAGGACCCTCAAGACGCCCATGAATCCTTATAACAACACCGAAAACCAGAATTTCTATTGCCCTCTCACTGGAATTTATTACAAGATTCAGGAAGCTAAAATGAGATTCACAGTAATAGCTGATATTCACGTAGCTGTTGGTTGCTATGAGAGAAAAAAAAGATGACTGGTCTGACAAATGTCACAAATAAATCAAAAAGCCCACTAATCAGTATTTACAGATAAATAAAAGAATTGATAGAAGTGGTTACCAATTCTACCTTCACATGCTAGGACTATGGTCATC
>PVKS010038726.1:0-17732 GCA_004027875.1 Aplodontia rufa | reverse complement strand
ATTTATACCATGGAATATTACACAGCAATTAGAAACAATGATATTGCAGCCTTCGAAGGTAAATGGATGGCTATGGAAGAGATCATGATGAGTAAAATCAGCTTAACCCAGAGATCTAAGGGTCGATTGTCTCCACTCATCTGTGGAGGTGGGGACTAGACCCTGGACAATGAGAAAGATGGTCTAGTAGCATGAGTTAAATCCAGATAAGATGTAATGCTTTACAATCTAATACTATTTTTAGAGTTATAATGGGAAGGGGAAGGGAGGGATAAGGGAGGGTAATTGGGGGGGTGCACTCCTGGGGTTAATTGCAATATCCAGAATATATGCATATTTTATACACATTTTATATTATTTTGTTAAAATCTTGTAAGGTTGCTCAAAATAAAAAATTAAAAAAAAAAAAAAACCAAACCTAAATCGACTGCTATCATAACCAAGGTGAAAATCCATGAGAGAGGCTCAGTGGTATGTTCTGACTGCATGAAGAAATCATCTTGAAGAGAAACTGATAGAGATTATGCAATCAAAAAAAGTGAGAGAAAAATAACAGGGAAAAAACGAACAGATTCTCGGAGGAAGGTAAGGCCCCACTGAGCACACTGAGAATTTTCTATATAGCAAAATTAATTCCCAAAAATTAAAACAGAAGTTTTCCAAAATAAGTGAAATCTAGTAGATCTACCTTTCAAGAAATAGTAAAGTAGTTCTTCAGGCTTAATTTAAGACATAATTCAAAAACACAGACACACACATAATACACAAACCCATACCACTCCAACTAATAAATTAATTATATCGGTAATCATAAAAGGCAGTATAAATGTATATTCTTTCTTCCTATAGTTGATTTACAGTTCAATTGCACAAGACAAGATGCATATAATTGTATTATTGAGCCTAAGAAATAGAAATGCAATATATTTAATAATAGCATAAAAGAGATGATAGGTGGGAACTAAATACTTTGAGATTAATGAAAACAATATTTAAAAACATAGTGGTACAGTTTCAGCAGTGTTAAGAAGAAAACTTTAGATATAAAAGTCTATATTGGAAAAAAGAAAAATCTCAATCCATAACCTAAACGTTCATATTAAGAACTTTGAAAAAAGCAATTCAATCATAACGTAGGTGAAAAGAAGGAAATAATTAGATTAGAAATGAAAAATAAAAACCATAAAGAAAATCATAAAGCAAAATTTGGTTCCTTGAAAAAAATCAAATTGACCAAGTTTTAGACTGATTGACAAAAATACATACACAAATTTAAAAAAGAGAGAAAGATTCAAATTACCAAAATCAGGAATGAACAAGGTACCATCATTAACAATCTTAAAGAAATAAAAGGATTATAAAGGACTATTATGAACAACTATACTCCCACAAATAAGATATCTTAGATGAAATGGAAAAACTCCTACAAAGACATGAACCATTGAACTCAATTCAAGAAGTCAAAAATCTGAATAAAAATACAAGTAAAAATATTAAATTATTGTAATAGGCCATTTTCATTACTATAACAAATTATTTGAGGATAAGTAACTTTGTAAAGAATAAAACTTTGGCTCATGGTTCATGTTTCTGGAGGTGTAAGGTTGAGGGCCACATATCTGGTCATCTGGTGATAGTCATCTTACTGGAAGCAGTCTAGAGAATTACATGGTGAGAGACGGGAAACTTGGCACAACAGCATGCATGTGTGTGTGTGTGTGTGTGTGTGTGTGTGTGTGTGTGTGTGTTCATCCATCCTGTGGTCTTCTCTTCCTATAAAGAGACCAGAATTCAATCACAGGAGCTCCACTCTGGTGACTTTATCTAATTCTGATCGCTTGCAAAGGTCCTGTCTCTAAACACTGCAGATGGATAAAGTTTCCACCTGCTTGTTCCTCACCATGGATTAAATATTGACACACGAGTCCTTGAGAACACTTTCAAACCATATCCAAACAGTGGCAATTACTAGTTGATAAAGTTCCCAGAAAGAATCATGTTCTTATAACATCCCTGGTGAATTCTCCCAAACATTTGAAGAAAAATCAATACAAGTTTTTCATAAACTCTTTCAAAATAGGAGGAGGAGGAGGAACGCGTCTTACTTGTACTATGCCAGCATTACCCGATACCAACCCACAATGGTAAAATAAAACTTTAACGTATCAATCTGAATATTGACAAAAAAATCCTCCACCAATTGCTAGCAACAGAACCCTGCAGTATATAAAAGCATTACACAATGTAACTAAACAGGGTTCATCTCAAGAATGCAGTCAGTTTAACATCTGAAAATCATTCATTGTTATGTGCTGTAGTTTGAGAATCAAAGGCAGAAACCCATGGCTATTTTAATTGGCTCAGAAAAAGTATTTGACAAAATGAATTATCCTTTTCTGATAAAATACTTAGCAAATGGGGGAACCATCCCAGAAGCCGATGTCATTCCTCCACAAGCTACACATTTAATGCATGAGTTCTTCTGGGGGAAACTGCAACAGGTAAAACCCAAGGTGGTCATCCATGTTTTGGCATTACCCCTGGATAACAAAGTTTATATACGTTGATTGTTATTGTTGTGATAATATTTCCCCCTCAACTGTATCTCTATATACTTCTAATAAAAAATGTAAAAAAAAAAAAAAGAAATAGAAAGGAAGTTCTTTATCCTGATAAAGACCATCAAAGAAAATTCCATGGTTAACATTGTAGTTAATGACAGACTACTAAATACTTTCTTCCAAAGACACAAAAAGATATTTAAAAATCACCATTTCCAGTCAACACTGCCTGGGGGGATTTTGGAATAAAGAAAAAGATATAAAAACATCCTGGATGTACAGGAAGAAGCAGAATTATTTCTATTTGCAGCAACACGATCCTGTATATAGAAAATTCTAAATAGCCCACTAAAACTTCTTAGAACTAACGAGTTCATCACGGCAGTAGAATACAAAATCCATGAACAAAACTCAATTGTATTTCTATGTAGTAGCAATAAGCAAAATGACATAAAATGAAGAAAACAATTCCTTTCACAATAGCATTAAGATATTCTGGAATGCTTTTAACAAATAAGTACAAACATATATACTGACGGCCCTAATAATCATTCTTCTACTTTCAGGTCCACTTTTTTTGGTTGTTTCAGTTTCCACATATGAGAGAGCATACAGAATACTCGTTTGTGTCTGGCTTATTTCACTTAACACAATGTCCTACACTTCCATACATTCTGCTGCACATGACAGGATTTCTTCTCTATATTTGATTGATACTCCGTTGTGTATATACACCACATTTTATTTACCTATTCATCTGTTGATGGACATCTAGACTAATGCTACATCTTGGACATGGTGAATAATGCCTAGGAAAAATGGGCCTGCAGGTTTTGTATTCTGACTTCATTTCTCTTGTTAGGGTTAGGGTTAGGGTTAGGGTTAGGGTTAAGGTTAGGGTTGGAGTTAGGGTTAGGGTTAGGGTTAGGGTTAAGGTTAGAGTTTAGGGTTAGGGTTAAGGTTAGGGGTTAGAGTTAGGGTTAGGGTTAAGGTTAGAGTTTAGGGTTAGGGTTAAGGTTAGGGGTTAGAGTTAGGGTTAGGATTAGGGTTAGGGTTACGGTTAAGGTTTTGGTTAAGGTTAGGGTTAAGGGTTAGGGTTAGAGTTGGTCAGGGTTATGGTTAGGTTTACCTTGGTGTGGGATAGCTGGATCGTAGGGTAGTCCTGGTTTTAGATTTCTGAGGAACTTTTTTTTTTGTTTTACTCTTTTCCATAGTGCCTGTACTAGTATACATTCGTACCAGCAGTAAATATGTGTTCCTTATTCATTACTTGTTATTTTTTATTTTATTGTTTTTATTTTGAAACGCCACATCCTCTAAAAAGGCTATGACAAACAAGATATAGAGTAACAAGTAGGTAAGGATATAGAGAATTGTCACTGTCATGTACGCTGGAGGGAATAACACATGCTGTTTCCATTTTGGATGAAATTTTTTGAGAGTGCCTCAAAATGCTAAGCGTAGCATAATCATATAACTCAGACATTTTTTCTATTTATATATCTAAGAAAAATAAAAGCATATTTCCATACAGTTTTGTATAAAATATTCATTGACAAACAGTATATGTTATGGTTTAGATATGAATTGTACCCCAAAAGCTCATGTGGGAGACAACACAAAAATTTTCAGAGGTGTAATGATTAGGTTATGAAAGTCTTAAATTAATGGATGGATTAATCCACAGATATGGATTAACCGGTTGGTAACTATAGGCAGGTAGAGTGTATCTGGAGGAGGCACTTCACTGGATGCATGACTTAGGGATTTATATTTTGTTCCTGGTGAGCCAAGCTTAGTCTTTCTCTGCTTCCCGATCTTCATGTCCAGATCTGCTTTCCTCTTCCACACCCTTTTGTCTTAATGTTCTGCCTCACTAAGGTAACTGACAGGAAGTGAGGGTGTAGCCATTTCATCTCTGCAGGGGCCCCATCAATATTCTGGAGCTTGTTGGATCAGAAGTTTGGGAGAAGGCCAAGTCTGTTTCTTGACAGTCAATGACAATAAACAGTTTCGTGCATTGCAGGGACAGCAGCTGGGAAATGCTGGATAAAGAAAAGTGAGATGACCCCAAGGGTTTTCTAAGAAACCCTTGATGCGTGGTGGATGGGGAAGGAGGGCTTAAAGCTATTTAAAAAGTTGTAGACAGTCTATTTTGGGGCCATGTGTTTTTTGGATCTAGGTAGTTATGTAAAATTCGTATCTGAAATTTATCTGTTTTCATTAAAATCTCAAAAGCAGAAGTTTGAGTTACATAAAAATCAGTCTTTTATTTCTTCTAGAACAAATGGCATAGGTGTTTCTGAAAAAGTGGTTGGAGCGGGTGACAGGGTACAACCTGGACAATTAGCATTAGGTTTTAGCATTAGCTTTTTTGTAAGATGGTGACTTCAACAGCATTTGCTTTTCTCTCGTGCAATATGCTGACTTTTGAAGTTTGGCTTCTGCTCTGATTTATGGCTTTTTTCATGGCAGAATCCAGGTTAAAGAAGAACTTTTTGGGGATGCACCATTCTTAAATCAGGAGAGCTGCTGGAAACACATGAGGTATTTTAAAGCTTCTGTTTCAATAAGGCCTATGTCAACACGAGTACACTCAGATGCCAAAGCCAGTCACCTGCCCAAGCCAAATAGCAATGCACCTTGTAGCCTAGATGTATTTCTTGTCCTGCATGAGACACTGCTGGTCACTTGGCTGAAGATAGGCATTTATAATCCTTAAAATCGATTTAGAAGCTGAAGGTAAGGGGGAATAAATAGTTCTTTACAATAATGACGTCATCCTGACAGGCCACTCTGAGACTTTGTGTTCCTGAGTTTTCATTTACTGTCTTGACAAATACGCCAGGATTATATAATTTCAAGACGAAAAAAGATTCATGCTTTGTCATTTAATTAATTCAATTTATGAAGCTTGACAGTTTTGTTTCCAATAATCATGCATTCTGTCTTTTTCCAGGATGATGGGTTTTAGGCTGGAACATGCCTCCTGGGGCATTTGGAAATGACTCAGAAATTCAATTCCACGATGGATTGGTGATCATGCCCATATTTTGCATGATTTTCTTGTTATATATGTATCATGTATCATAAACCACAGGAATGGAACTGCATTTCATATTAAATACTATTTCTAGGGTATTCAATTATTGCTACAAGTACCTTCATGAAGAAGAAGGATGCTTCAAAAATATTCCTACTTACTCAGAGATGTAGAGATATTTCAGATGTTCTTTACACACTCTTCACTTTAATTGCTAAACTTTTAATTATTTCAAAACATTACATTCTACTATCATCAATGAAATTAATGAGCAATACAATGGAAATTTGTTTCAGGGTTCCTAAGGCCACCATTAATAATCAGTGTTTTCATGATAATGACTGTGTGGCCTCTACGTTTTTCTTTTTATTCAGTTCAGTTACTTTGTGGAGTGACTTTTGCCATTTCCTTTTGAAATCCATCCCTTAATCACAGTAACTTTTGATTTTATATAAGTAACATTTTCATTTTCAAATATTTCACATCAATTTTTTCAACTCTATGCTAAATAAGACTATTAAATGATTTGTTACAGGGCAATAGATTTTGATGTCTTATTGAAATATATTCTTCTCTTTCTCTCGATTCTTTATATTTTTCTTCATATTATTTAATTCACCTGATTATTTATTTTATCATAAAGTTTAATGGTCCAGATTCTTCTAGTGCATAAACTTTAGGACAGTCAGACGGGCTCTGGAATGGAAGGAAGGAACTCTCATGCTGCAAATATCACTTGTGGATTACCCTTTTAGAACACCAAATGTCTCTCTATTTGCAAAGTAATTACTGCAACTTGGCAAAATGGATTTCTAGACATTTTTTAACCACTGAAATGACAAATCTTTGTAATTTTCTTGTTAGGTTTTTGCCTTTGTTATGGTTTTCATTGACTTTCTCATAGGAGAAACTTCCACCCATTTTTCAGATTTTGTAACATTAATTTAGAGGAGTTACGTTATTTCATGGCTTCAAAATTTGAAGTTAATTTTAATATAATTTAAAAATTGCTTGACAAAGTTAATCTTTTTCTTTTCTTTCTGTATTTTTGCTACTGTGGATGAAGACAGGGTTACTGTACATCTCCAGTCCTTCTGTTTTGAGTCAAGTTTGCACTAAGTTGCTCAGGCTGATTCAGAACTTGTGATCCTCCTGCATCTGCCTCCTGGGTTGCTGGAATTATAGATGTGCACCACCACACCTAGTTTACAAAGCTAATTTCTAAAGACATACTAGAGTCATACACCTGTCCTTGCCATTATTTTCTTGATTTTCTCCCGTTTTTCATGTTAACAGACATTTTTATTTCAAAATTCATTTTCCTCCTCTTTATATCTTCTGTTTTGTGTCATTGTTTTCTGGTTTTTATTTCCTTTTTTTCTATCAACTTTTCTTTTTCTACTTCTGTCCGTCATTCATTTTCGTCTTCATTTACTAATCTAATCTCATTCTTGGACTTTTTCTCTAATTGATGCATTTCTTTTCTCTTCCTTTCTTTATTTTAAGATGGGTATCTCACTTTGTTGCCCTGGCTGGACATGAATTCCTGGCTCAAGTGATGCTGATTTAGTCTCCAGAGCAGTTGGGACTATATATGTGTGCTTGGCCAGTCTCTCTCTGTCTCTCTCTCTCGCTTTCCTTCCTTCCTTCTTTCTTTCATTCTTTTTTTTTTTAAAGAGAGAGGGACAGTGAGAGAGACAGAGAAAGAGGCAAACAACTTTATTTAGTTTTTCACATGGCCTTAGTTGCTCCAACACTCAGTTGTGTACATGGTGCTGGGGTTTGAACCCGAGTCCTCGTGCTTGCCAGGCAAGCGCCGAAACCGCTGAGCCACCGCTCCAGCCCCTCTTTCATTCTTGAATTACTTGCTATTGCTACCATAAAACAAAAATCAGCTCATTAAAATCTTTTTTATTGGTTCTTTTTCGCTATACATAACATTAAGATTCATTGTGACATATTTCATAAAAGCGTGGACTATAATTTGCTCTAATTCAGTCCCTAGTACTTTCCATTTCCCTTTCCTCCTTCCACCCCAATTCCTTCTCTCTACACTACTGATCTTTCTGCTACTTATTATTTTAATTAGTACTTTGTGTATATACATGATGGTGAGATTCATTGTGGTATATGTACATGTGTGTAGAGGCAAGCTAGGTCAAATTCACTCCACTGCTCTTTCTTCATCCTGTGTCTTCTCCCTCCCCCTCAGTCCCCTTCCTATACTCCACTAACCTTTATTTCATTTGGATGGAATTCTTGCACAATTTCTTGTCTTTTATTCCATTTTTTCTCCTTATTTTTGGCTAGCTTCTGCACAGCTGAAGGAAACATTTGACCTTTGACTTTCTCGGTCTGGCTTATTACATTTAGAATGATAATCTTCAGTTCCATCCATTGCTTGGCAAATACCATAATTCCGTTCCTCTGTATGGCTGAGCAATGTTCCGCTGTGGATATATACCACATTTTCTTTATCCATTCATCTGTTGAAGGGTGCCTAAGTTGGTTCCATAGCTTGATTATTGTGAATTGTGCTGCTGAGCACATTGATGAGACTGGATCCATATAGCATGCTGATTTTACATCTATTGGATATGTACCAAGGAGTGGCATAGCTGGGTCAGATGGTGGCTCCATTCCTAGGTTTTTTTTTTTTTTTCAGGAATCTCCCTACTGCTATCCAGAGTAGTTGTTCTAATTTGTACTCCCACCAACAATGTACAAGTACACCCCTGCACACACGTCCTTGCCAACATTTGTTATTTGTATTCTTGATAATTGCCATTCTAACTGGAGTGAGATGAAATTTCAATGTAATTTTCATTTGCATTTCCCTACTTGCTAGAAATATTGAACATTTTTTTCATATACTTGTGAGTCAAAGTGCTCTCTGACTGAGCCATATGCCTGGCCCTCATTAAAACCTTTGTGTGCCATCTGGCATGAGGAACTCATTGAGAACTAGAAGGTCTTGGCTGTGCTTTGTTCAGATGTGAAGGGTCCCCGAACAGTTCATGTGTGAAACAATAAAAGCATTTTCAGAGGTGAAGTGATCCGATTATGAGAGGTGTAATGGAATCAGTGGATTAATCCATTGATATGGATTAACTGAGTGTGGCTGCAGGAAATAGGTTACTGGGTGTATGCCTTTGGGGATTTCTATTTTGTCCCTGGACAGTAGAGCTCTTGCTCAGCTTCCTGGTTCCCATGTCATGAGCTGCTTTCCTCTCCCACACCCTTATGCCTTACTCAGACCCAGAACTATGGAGGCTGCTAACCTTGGACTGGACCTCTGAAACCATGAGCTAAAAGAAACTTCCTCCTTTAAACTGGTCCTGTTTTTTTTGCGGCGGGGGGGGGGGTTGTCTTTTGGTCACAGCAACACAGCAGCTGACTGAAACATGCCTATTTGATGGAAATAAAATTTATCAGATCAGAAGAAATAGTAATATGTCTTAGTATTATCAACATTTTAAGTAAAATGGAAAAAAAATCATGCATGACTGGAAAGGGTTTCTTCTCACAAATTGGGATGAAAACTGGTCATAGTCATTAGGCAGAAACTATGAATTATTTAGATGATAAATGCCAAGCTTACAATGAGTATCAGAAATTCAGAGAGAGAGAGAGAAAGAGAAAACAAAGCTGATGGAGAAGATGTAATAGAAGAAATAAATGAGAAATTTTCTCTTAAAATGAAGAAAGACATGGCTATTTACATAAAATTTTGTTAGATCTCTAACAGAACTAAAGAGATAATAATTTTTCAAATTTTGAACATCAAAAATAGAGTTTCATGACAGCATCTGATAAGAAAACTAACTGGTGAGTTAACAGGCAAATAGAATCATTAGGTTCACTTTAGAATTGCTTTGGTAGCACCAAACATTGCAGGACAATTAATACATTTGCAGCTTTATAACTGAGTATAGTTTTGACTCCTGCTTCTATATCATTGATGCCCTTTGGAGGAGTGTTTAGAAATGAGGAGCTTTTTCATTGCCGGGAAGTCTGGGGTACTTTTGGTGTTTTGTAGGCAGAATCCAGGAGAAATGCAAATTCTAAAGTAGACAGGCTGATTGCTTTCTATGCACAATTGTCCTTTCCCAAAAACCCATGGCACTCAATAGGGGAACAGTGTTCAGAGCACCAAGAACAAACCTGGCAAAGGAAATGAAATGTGCAATTATAAACTATTAATATGATGGTTAAGGACAGGTAATATTTACACAAAGAAATTGCCAATACATGTAAGAAAAATCTATTTCATTGTTTTAATGATTAAAGTAAAACTCATAAAACTCTATTTTTTAAGCAAATATTGCAAAAAAGAATCATTTTAGTGCTATAAGGATTTTGGACAATGGTAAATTTCATAAATTGCTAGTGGGAATTTTTATTGGTACAATGTTTCTGAAAGATGAATTAGCCTTTTAAAATTATATGCTCATTTATATGCTTAATTTTGAACAGGGATTCTACTACTAGAGAATTTTCTTGAAACATTTATTTAGGGGATGTTGCAAAGGTGAATTTTGAGATGGTTATTCTATTCTTAGTGAAGATTAATAAACTACTGAAGTATTCAACCAATAAGGCACTGGATAAATGAATTATTGTACAGATGTACACTGGAATACCAGTCGTTAAAACAATCATGTAAGTTTTATGTAGACATTATAGAAAACGAATGCATGTATTGATGAAAAGACATATAGAACATTCATAAATCTATGAATGCAAAAGTTTTGAAAAATATGCAAATAAATATCTTGGGTGTGTGAAGTTGGACATATTCTTTTATTCCATATTATTGACTTTTTAAATGTTAAATAAGGAGAAAAATCCACTTCCAATATTTTTGGAGAAACAAATTACTAAATGAACAACTTCATAATTATAAGATCACTGTATGAGATATAATTTGGTATTTTTAGAATTCTACGTATATATTACGGAGATATAAAGATATCACATATTTAAAATGAAAAATTCAACTACATTGAGTTAAATACATCGGGTATGTAAAAATTTCAATATAATAAGTTAGAAGATAACTATAAAATGGATTTATGAAGCTGTTTTTGAGTTGTGGAATGATCTTTTCTATTTGGCCTTTCCTCACTCTTTGGGCATAATTTATGCCTCTGAAATTAATATATATATATATTTAGGGTATATGAACACACATAAGGTATCCCATTCTTGAATCAAGATTAAGATTAGCAAGATGACATTTTACAATTATAAAGAGAACCAGTGATGGCAACACTGAAAGTCCTTTCTATGTCTCCTCTGAAACTCATGGTGAAATTTGATTCCCGATTAAGAGTATTGAGAGGTATTGGAATTTTTCAGAGGTAATGAGGTCATTAAGAAGAAGCAATGGCTTTCTTTTTGGAGTGAGAAAAACATACTCTGGCTGAACCGGTTGCTAGAAGAGAGAGTCTTCATAAAGTGAGGCTGGCCTGCCTCTTGGTCTCCCCCAGACACTGGCTTGCCTGTCCTCCTTCTGCCATGTTATGACACAGCACAAGACCCTCACCAGGAGCTGAGCAGATGCCAGAGGCTTGACTTTGGACTTCCCAGCCTCTATCATCATGAGCTAAATAAATATTTTTCTTTTAAAAATTTCAGTCTCATGTGTTCCGTTATAGCAAAAATGACAATAAAAAAAAAATGGGCTAAGTCCTTTTCACTACAACTTCCTCTTCAGGTTCTTAATATTTTATCCATTTCTTTTCATAGGAATAACAGGTAAAAATTGCCAAGATACATCCATGACCTACAGTCCCATAAGGAAATCTTGTCTTAACGGAACCAGTGTCTTACATATTACATTTTAGCTAGTAAATTCAGTTTCTTACTCTTATTTTATTTTGAACTGTCATTTTTATTTTTCTATTCCCATACCATTTATAAGCTATAAAAATTTTTGCACATTATAGTTATTATTATATTTTTATGTTAAATACCTATTGTAACAATCTGGTCTCTCAGGCTGTGGCAATGATTATATAATATATTCTTTCTTAGGGAATTAAACATTTTTTAATTTTCTTCATAAAATTTCTAGAACTGTATCTGATGAGACTATAGCATGGTCATATTGCTCATTTTATCTTAAATTTAGTAATAATTTGTTGCAATATTTTTATCTAAAAGCTTGTCCTATTTTTTGTTTAATTTTCAATCAAACTTGAACATTTTCAATATGTAAATTAATTTAGATTTTTTTTTAAGTATACTCTATGCCTTTCTGTTTTTCAGTTGGGAGCATCAGTAACGAATACTGAAGATTTTCCTGTAGTTTTCCCTTAAGTTTTAAAGTTCACCAGTGATTGCATCTATGTCTTTTTTTAGAATGCCTGTTGAATTACAATGTGGATCCTCATACTGTCATTTGTTTAAATTGAAAAATAAAAGATAATATAGAGTTTCTTTTCTATTTTAACTTCAGAAAATATGGTTGTTCCTTGGTATACGAGAGGGATTCATTCCAGGATCCCTCAGAATACCAGCAGCTGAGGATAATCAGTTCTCATTCTAAATGATCATATGCAGATGAAGGGTTTTTTTCAGAATATTTTATCCCACTATTGGTTGAGTTGCATGATATAGGACCTGACGGTTGACAGCAATCAAGTTCAAGGTTGAATTTATTCAGCTTGTATCTCCCATTTTTAACATTTATGAATTTTATAAAATAGGTAGAATAAGAGTGCCTTAGTCTTATTTGACTACAGGAATAGTTTTGCTTGTTTTATAAGAATGTTTATGTGGCAGATATTGATCTGAGACTAATGCTGAAGTGAAACCTATAATACTCAGCTGCCCTATTGTTGGCTACCAGTATTTTCCAAAAAGAATCTTGCTACCCTCACTCCCTGGAAAGAGCATTACTATGCCCTTGATCTAGGAGGATTGTACTTATTCTTCAAGACACTCAATAAATATGGCATAATTGGAGACATGCAATAAAATGGAATATAAACCTTAATAATTTCTAATGAGGATAGCAGCAATAATGTCATTGAATATTTAAATTACAAAATATGCCTTTGAAATTCATATGCACAGAAAAACCTAATCTTACTCCAATGGGTTTTATGAAGATGTTGGCAAGATATACAAATGATTATTTTATAAAATTTTTAGCTCAAGTGTCTACTTACTTCGACTCATATTGTGGGCTTTGCTTTCTGGGAAAAATATATCTGTCTGTCTATCTAGCATCTATCTATCTATCTATCTATCTAAATATATTTAAATTTAACTATTACATGTCACTTTTTAAATTGTTCTTAGTAAATTTCAATCCCTGAAATGTATTTGGTTTTCAGATCATCATTTTCCCAAAGGTTTCAATTAAGTTCGAATATCATCAGCATGCTTGGGAGTCTGTGACATGAAGAGTTATAGCTGAGGGAAAAAGGGTTATTGCTGAGTTTGGTAGAATTATTCCTAAGTGAGAAATTAATTTGCCTCCTAGTTAGTCCTCTGGTCCTCTGGATGCTGGTTGCCAGGGCATATATAATACCCACAGAGGAAGGGAAGAGGGTGTTCTGAAGAGAGATGCTGTGTTGGGGGCAGACCTGGGAAAGAAGGAATACTCTGAACTGAGTGGTCAAGGAAACAAATATGGACTTTAATTCCAAATATGATTTTAGTTTCAAAGTTGATTGGTTTTGGTTTCATAATCAGTGCTCAGTCTAAAGATACAAGTTTGAGTTCAGGTTATGATTTAAATCAACCACCTCTTCTTTGTTGTATTATTCTTTAGGACATGTATTACTATACTAAAACTTCAAATCTTCAAGTTCTTTTCTATAAATTTTTCCATCCCAAATTTTATTGCTCCATTTGAAAAGCTGGATAGAATATAGCAATTTTCAACTTTTTCAAGAAGGTTTACCTTATATAGTGGTACTTTTAGTTTTAGTTTTGCAATCCTTTTTTATTACACTCTTTAATTGTAATCATTATAACAATCATTTACTTATAATCTATAAATGTAGTCCAGGTTTTGAATTGAACTGAATTCCCATTGCAATAGCCATCATCATCTTTCATGACTTAATTAACTAAGTAGCTTCAATTAATATATTAGATTTTAGCCTATTGTTTCTAAAAATTAACTTTCATGATGTGTTCAAAATTAAATAATTACTGTCGTTATTGCAAAATTAATCATTACACTTGAATATAACTACACAAAACAGCAAAAGTTAGCAAGTTTTAAAGTGCTTCTTAAGAATTTAGTTATGAGATCCATCAATGCTGACATCTTAATTTTGTTCTGCTCTTCCACTGATGCATTTATTTTTATGTAATTATGAGCTGTCAAAGGTCCCTTTCATAACAACAGATTTTATTTGCTTCACTGCACTTAATGAAATTCATGTGCATGAGTGAATTGCACAGATATATTTAAATTCTGTACCTGAAATTCTTATCTGTAAGGGTGTCTAATATTTTAAAACAGGAAGGTACTAGAGGAAAGCGAGTCATAGAGAATCACAGAAACCGTAAGGTAAAAGACACAAAAGAAGATATTTAGTAGGTTTTGATAAATTCATTCTGTTTTATACCTAAATTCATTCAATCTCGTGGGTAACGAATTTAGTCTTGACATTTTCAGAGAAGATTCTACGCATTTCTTCAGACCTATTTTCTATTACCAGAAAGCGTTTCTCAGAATCAACAGCTTTGTTTCAGCTCCTACATCACCCTAAAGGAAACAGCTCATTGATTGGTTTCCATAAAGCAACCATTTCCAGCAAACATTTTTTGAGTTTTCTATTCTGTTTCTTAAAGGTAGTGAGCATGCTGAGTATGACTGAATTCATTTATTGAATATGTTAGGTTTGGACTGTGCTGTGAATTAGAGATAATTTGTGCTGTTCCCAGGGACACTGCCATTAAACAGCATTGGTACTCCTCAACATGGTCTTGTTAAGCAAGCTAAAGCAATTTTTGCAGATGATATTTTGAGACTTAACTTTTCATTGAGTGAAAGCAATTAAAGATAGGGGACCAGGAGCAGTGAGCTCATAGTCCTAGTGGACACCATTGTTACTGGATTCAGTACTGAGGACATCCTTTCTGGAGCACTTCACTCAAATTCTGTCTGGCTCGTCGTTTCTTTGGGGGGAACTGAGAGAGGCTTTCTTTACTGACTTCCAGTTTTACCCATTATACTTAATGAACTGGGGTTGCTTTACTCTAAAGTGCCTGGTGTGGAATTCTCTCTTAATTAGATCACATGATAGAGTTAAGCCAGGCTAAAAATAGGCTAACCTGTTGTCCTTATGTAGATGCTAACTGGAACCTAGCTCTTGCTCTCACCTCGCTATAGCAAGCAGATTGACAGTAGAAACTGACAGCATCCCCTCCTTAACCTGCAGTTCATTTACCCTTCATAAACAAGAAGAGAACACTTACGACTTTTATTACAGTATATTGCTATGTTTATTCTATTTTATGACTGTTAATGTCTTACTATCTAATTTATAAATTAAATTTTATCATAGGTATTTATGTATAGGAAAAACACTAAGTATAGGGCTCAGTATTAGCCAAGGTTTCAAGCATCCCCTGGGAGTCTTAAAAGGTCTCCCTTGTGGTGAGAAGTGGACTAGTGTGTAAAAGTAAGTACAATACCTTGTAAGAAGTCATAGTAGAATGCAGGAAGGGGTGATGAATAAAATGTTTTAATAGAGACTTGCCTTTTGAAATGGATCTTGGAGAATTAATTAGAATTGTGCAGGAAGAGGAGAAAGAGATGGGCATGGAGTCAAAATGGACCAGAGGGCCTTTGTGAAATTAGCAAATTGTTCGTAAATGCCTTATCCCTTTCTTTTCAAACTCATACTCCTTTAGATCATTATTGGTCATAATTTTGCCTGTAAGATTCGAAACAGGAGTGTGAGAAAGTGCTATTTCAGTGTTTGGATTTAGGAACTGTGTTGCTGCTGAATTATTCTTTGAGCTTATACTCTTTTCTTTTTTTCTAGGTTTGCTTTTTTGGATTGAATGGTTAGCTCATAAGTTTTCAATTTTAACAACTTAGAAGTGTTTATTATACACTATTGCACTACCTAGGATTTTATGTGTAAGTTTTCTTTCTTTTGACCTTCGTCCTTCAAGTAATATTTTTCCTTTCCAATCATAATGCATCCCTTGACTCATTAATTATTTGGACATATATTATTATTATTTGAAAAGGTAATAAGGCTTACTATATTTGTGACATTTTTGTGAGTTTTTGATTTGGGAGACTTTAATTTTATTGCACTGGGGTCAAACAGTGCTCTGTATAATAAATTCTTCAATACTTATAGAAACTTTTTTTGGTGGGTGGTTCTTGGCCAATTTTTGGAAATGTTTATGATTGTTTAAAATTTTTGGTTTCAGGGCTCTCTCAATATGGTTGCATTTTATTTTTTGTATTTGTAGTCACTTTGATGAGTATAAAAATGATATCTCATTTTGGTTTTAATTTGCTTTTACTTAGTAAAGATTTTTAACAACTATTTCTTACAAAGTAACCAGTTAAGGGTTTTTTCCTCCATTGATAGATTGGTATATATCTTTATTTTTTAATTTCAAGGAATTATGCATATACTCTACTTTGGATATACTCTCCTTGTGATGTCTTGTAGAGCTTTGTTGCTAACCATATTTACATTTATGTTCTATGATTGATTTTTATGATGTTATGAAGTACATACTGTGATGCTTTTTTCTATACTGATGTGTAATTAATCCACATTCACTTATTGCAAAAAAAAAATGCTCCTTGCACTAAAAAGCACTGCCAACTTTTCCATACCGTGAGCAACTGTAAAAACATAAATATTTCTGGGCTCTCTATTGTATTTCATTGCTCTCTTAATTACGATAGTTTGATCACAAATACTACTATCTGGAAATGTAAGTTCTACAACTTTATCATTCCTTGAGATTGACTTTTCCATGCTTGAGTTTTTCATTTCCATTTTTATTCACAGATTCATGCATCCCTGATACAAATTTTTTTTATGGGGATTGAATTATACCTATAGTCCACTTTGAAAAAATTGAATTCCTTTTTTTTTTTTTTTTAAAGAGAGAGGGACAGTGAGAGAGACAGAGAAAGAGCGAAACTACTCCATTCAGTTTTTCACATGGCCTTAGTTGCTCCAACACTCAGTTGTGTATGTGGTGCTGGGGTTTGAACCTGGGTCCTCGTGCTTGCCAGGCAAGCGCCAAAACCGCTGAGCCACCACTCCAGCCCCGAAAAAATTGAATTCCTAAGTATTAAGTCTTTCCAAAAGTGCCAAAAATATATTTTGGAGGAAAGGCTTTTTCACTAATGGTGGTTGGAAAACTGGATAGCTATATGTAGAAAGATGAAACCCGACCCCTATCGCTCGCCCTGCAGAAAACTCAAATTGAAATGGATTAAAGACTTAGGAATTGGACCAGAAACTTTGCAATTGCTAGCAGAAAACAAAAGGGTCAATACTCCATCATATAGGCACTGGAATTCCTTAACAAGATCAGATCCCCAAAGTGCAAGAAATAAAACCAAGAATCATTAAATGGGGCACATCAAATTAAGAAGCTTCTTCACAGCAAAGGAAATGATTAAGAGCATGGAAATAAAGCTTACGGAATGGGAGAAATCCTTGGCCAGATACTTCTCCAATAAGAGATTAATATCCATAATATATAAAAAACTCAACCCCCCATAAACAAAAAACAAAAACCCAACAACAAATAACCTTTCTTCTCAAAAGAAGAAACACAAATGGCCAACAAACATATGAAAAATGTTCAACATCTCCAGCATTTAGGAAAATGTGAATCAAAACTACAGTAAGATTTCATCTTACTGAAGTCAGAATAGCAATGTTCAAGCATACAAATAATAATAAATGCTGGCAAGGTTGTTGGGGAAAAAGTACATTTGTACAATGTTGGTAGGACTGCAAACTAACACAACCACTACGGAAAGCAGTATGGAGATTCCTCAAAAAACTAAAGATGGAACCACCATATGACCCAGTTATCCCACTCCTGGGTATTTTTCCCAAAGATCTAAAATGGGCATCCTACAGTGACATGTCAACTCAATGTTT
>PVKS010038725.1:0-17719 GCA_004027875.1 Aplodontia rufa | reverse complement strand
TGGAAACAGGTTGGGGAGCCGCCCTACCTACGAAAGAGTTAAGCTTGGACACCTGGTAAGATTTTCTGGAAGGAATGGATCTGTAGATTCTGAAAGTCGCTCTATCCAGGTGCAGTTGCACAATTTTATGAGTTCAGCTTCCCTAAGATTATGCCCCAAATTACAGTAAAGTAAGTTTAATAAAATAATAATGAAATGAAAATTTTGCTAGAGAACCTCAAGAGCACATTTGAATTGGCAGAAAATAAGGAATCAGTAAACTTTATGATTGTCTGAGGAACATAAAGGGAAAATGACAAAGAAAAATGTATAGAACCTGGAAGATGTGTGAACCATCAAATGAACCAACACACCGTGGGACGTCCAGGAGAAAAGATAGAGGAATAAAGGATATTTGAAAGAAGTAATGGTCAAAATTTCACAAATTGGATGAAAATAATCAATCTACATATACGAGAAGCCTAACAAGCCCCGAGTAGAATCAACTCAAACAGATCCACACCTAGGTACACCATGTATTAAACTAGACTTACCTGAGGCACTTCCAAGCCTGAAGCCCCACGTAATGAACTGAGAGCCTAATGTAGCGCATACTTTTTTTTTTTTTTGGTAACAACTCAGTCTCAGCCAATCACAAGCAGTCAAACTTCAGCCAATCATAAGCTGGCAACTGATCAGACTACGCTCATATAAGGCAAACTGCCCAAGCTGCAGCCAATCAGGCTGCTTCTGTATCTCAGGTCCATCTTCTATCAACACTCACCTTCCACACTGTGAAGCAGAGCTATCTCTGTAGTTCTAATCAGCTGCACAATTTGTGAATCATTTTTTTGCTCTGTTCCATTTAATTTGCCCAGAGGCTTTGTTATAATGATACTCAAACTGTCAAAAGGCAAAGGCAGAGAATTTTGAATGCTTCAAGAGAAAAATGACTCTAATACAGGAGGGATGTTTCAAGTTCACAGATGATTTCTCTTAAAAGAAAAAAAAATCCACTGAGGCCAGAAAGCAATGGTGACGTATTCAAAGTTCTGAAGGAAAAGATTCTGCCAATCAATAAATTATGTGTAACCAAACTAGTCTTCAAAAATGAAAAAGAAATTAAGGCAACTTTTTTCAGGTTAAGAAAAAAAACTTAGGGAATTATTGGCAGTTAACTTATGGCCAATAAACCCATCTTAACTTACACCGCTGGGCTAATTATCAATTGACTTTGTTCCTGGTATTGCTCTTATTATATTAGATTTGAAACACTTGATCCTGAGTTTTTATTCCAAGCTAAGAATGGAACAGATCTCTGAATTATTTTAATATATCAGTGGGAATTGATAGACACTTATTAAACATTAATGTAACCATAGTTTTAAAGAGAGGAGAGAGAGAGACAGAATCAATTTTCATTGAGTTTTTCACATGGCTTTCGTTGCTTAAACACTTAGCTGTATCTGTGGGTGCTGAGGTTTGAACCCGTGTATTCACGTATGCTGAGCAAGCGCCATAACTGCCGAGCCACCGCTCCAGCCCCCTAATGTAACCATATTTAAAACTACACCTTCTGCTATTATGAATGAAATGTGAATGTGATTTTGCCTTCCTGAGTCTAAAAGCTTGCCCATAATTTAACTCATGTCCTTTCTCTAATTTATTTATGTACCTGGCAAGTAAGAATTAAAAAAAAGTTCATTAGGAAGGTGGGAAGAAGTAGCTTACTATAAACATCTTTGAAAACTCAACTTTTGGTAATTGCTAAGAGTTGATTAAGCTAATGCATATTTTTAAAACATTCATTATTTGGGAGCTCTGAGCAATGATACAGTTTGGCAAGGATGCTAAAAAAAAAAAATCAAATCAGGCATTCTACTTGCCCATCTGAATATACTAAGCCAAGCCTTATTATCTTTGACAATTGTTTTCAAACCAGCGTCAGCTCCTTCCCCTAGAGCTCCATGCCACAAGGCTTTCTGGATATGCCATTCTAATTTGGTAGCTCATTAACCTGTCTACATTACTTGGCTTTTAGGATCAGAATAACTCTCCTCATTAAATCCTTTTTCTGTTATCCTTATAGTAGTTATCTGCCCATATGGCTGCCACTGCCACTAGACTGACCTCTTCCAGAAATGGCACTGCTCATGTATCTCTGACTTCTGCTTCCCAACACAGTAACCAGCTGAGAAGTAGGGCTCAGTGATAATCGCTTTAGCATTATCTTCTGTTAACACTGAACTGACACTATACTATATAGCTATCCTTGGTCTGTGGTTGAATAGATATCAGTATGATCAAGAAATCAGAAAGGAAAGGGCTTTTCCACACGCTTCCAAATAATAGATCATTTGGAAAACAGTGTATCTATTATATCAGAAATAATTCTAAATATATATTTCTCCGTGGGTCATCTTATGTGAATTTATGTTAGTGGAAAACCAGTTTCAAACTCTACTAGTCTCAGGTACCAGATAAAACAACGAATGCACAAATTAACAACAAATTTCCCCCCACAGTTCTGGAAGGACGATACAAAGTGGAAATGAAGCTACAGAGCAACTAGAATTCCTCTCTACTGCTGGTAATTGTGAAATTGGTACTTGTGGGTAAGAGCAAACAACTAGAAAACACTAAAATAAAACCTGCCAACAGTGGAGTGGATAAATAGATCGTGGCATAGTCACCCAGTGAATTACTGCACAGAAAGAAAAAGAATGAACTGGTACATTCATCAAATTAGATGGATTTCATACACACAATCCAGGCGCTAGACACAAACGTACATATGGATTTCATTTAGGTGGGTTTGAAGAACACATGAAACAAATCACGGCTGACAACAGTGCAGAAGTAGCTAGCTGAGGGAGAGGCTTCGGAGTGGGGAGTGGGGAGGTGGGAGGGAATCTTCGGGAGCCAGAGTTGTTCCCTATCTGGGTTTGGTTGCTGGACCGATACACAAGTATACTGGTTGTTAAACTTTCTCAGGCTGAGATATATGGAATTTATGATGTGTAAATTGTTCCATAATGAATATTGAAAATCACTTTAAAAGAGGATTTAAAAATATGGTTTAAAATCCTGACCATGAGCTGACAAAAGGTACCTAGAACATAGTAAGCCTCGAGTGCCTCAAAATTAACCAACTGCTTTGCACACTCACTTTTCCAAAAGAAGCTCTTATCTGAAGCCCGATGAAAGCTTTCTGGGAGCCTTCATTTAACTGTGGCAATGATACCATTTTCATACAAAACTAGTCTTCCACTTTGCCAGTTTCTAAACTAAACAGCATGCTGTATAGGGATCTGTATATAAATCATGAGTCCACTTAACTTAGATCATGTCATTTAGATTGATGTGTGACAGTACAAAGGAGTCCTCTTAGTAACCATCCGAGAACAGGCCTAAACTGGGATAGTCGCAGATGAACTGGACATGGCATCACATTTTGTATAGGTGGCAACACTGTAAAAGAAAGGCAAGTAGATTATTAACCCACATTCCAGCATAGTGGCTGACTATGCCAGATTAGCCACATCCAAGTTTCTCTCTTAACTTGGGTGATGTGTACAGATATACATTCATCTATTATTACTTTTTTATAGTAGCAGGGATTGAGCCCAGGGTGCTTAACCACTGGGCAATATTCCTAGTCCTTTTTATTTTTTAATTTTGAGATAGGGTCTTGCTAAGTTGCTTAGGGCCTCACTAAGTTGCCTCCTGAGTCTCTGGAATTACAGATGTGTGTCACTGTGCCTGGCTATTATTACTTTTTAAAGGAATTATTACACATTTTCATTTACATAGTCCTTCTTCTATCCAAAAATAAATCATAATATTTAAAGATATGTTTGAAAGCAATCACGAAACCCAGAATTAACGTAACAGGTAAGTATAGTTTATGCTTGGTTTATGCTTGTCTTTATGATAAAGGGTTTGAGTCATGATTGCTTTTAGGTTACATCCATATTTTTAGAAATGTCTTTGTTAGGGAAGGAATACCATTATACAAAACCATTAGTGTGGCTATAATTTTTTAGGGGGAAACCCCCCACTTTAAAACAATTACGCCAGGAGTTGTTCTTTGGCATCTATGATGAAACTTCAGTTGACACACCACAGATGTCTCAGGTTATGTCACAAGCGTGTACTCAGCTAACATTGAAAAGTAAGGTGCTAGCGTTTCCTCTTTCACATCCTTTCCATCCTCTGAAGATAGTGACATGGTCAGGAGCCAAAAACGTGACAGGATCAAGGAGGTGACAATGTAGTTTGGAGACTGATTACATACAGGTGGATGAAGTATATACCTACATTGACAGTAACTGGGAACAGGTTTCTCACCTTTGAATAAGGGAGTTAAAAGTAAGAAAAGGGGGGATAATTGGAAAGAACCTTTAGACATCAGATAGAAATGAAGTTCCAATTTTTAAGTCATTAGGAAAAGAGACAAGATACAGAAATAGATTTATGCTTGTGTGTTTGCATCTGTTTTTATATGCAAATGTTTCCTGGCTCTGTCAACTGCAACGAACTAGAAAAAAATGACCAATCAGTACATGAACACATTGGTAGTTGATTCAAGCAAGACTCCAAAACGGATGCACTTATTGCGACTGTAGGTTTAATAGAGAAAGGATATTGGCATAGTTTCGGACTAGTTCTCTATAAATACTTATTACAAAGGAGGAAACGGTGATTGTATTGTAGAGAAACCTGGAAGGCTGCAGATTGACCAGGTGATCAATGTTAGCATCATCAACTGTGGAGCTGATGGGTTTTGCATACTTCTATGCAGAGAAGAGCAGCATCACTTCAGGAGTGTTCCTGCTAAGAAAGAGTAATTTGATTCTGCAACGAGGAAACGTCGAGTGGACCCAAGTGGAAGGGCGTCATACAGATGTGATACTCTTTGAAACTCTTAGGATTATGAAAGACAGAGAAAGATTGAAGATTTCTTCCAGATTAGAGGAGACTAAAAACACAATAATTGACTGAAACACATCATCTTGAATTGAATTAAATGAAGTTGTGATGTGGACCTTTGTCTTTGTGTCCTTTGGGTCTTTAATGGGGAGCAAATTTTCTGACACTCCCCTGTCAATTTGGCTTTTAAAAATTTCATCTTGGCCAGGGAAGGATGTCAGTTTCAGAGATTCCCATTCCCCAAAATGATATTTATTGCCCCCAAAAGATGCTATGCACATATTATTTCAACTGCCAAGTACATTAATCCCCATTTTACGTTCAGAGACTGGGAAAATTATCACTGAGCAAGCATACAGAATGCAAGTCTGAAGTTAGCTGGACTGAATCTATTACTGGTCTTTTAATCACCACTCTAACAGGCAAGCTCATAGTAAATCTTTGGTTTCCAGAGATGAATGTCAACTCAGATCCCGAGTTTGTTTTTCACTAGTATCTACTGCAGGAAATAAATATACCCTTATCATCTACCAAACAAGTTTCTGGCTCCCACTCATGATTCAGCTGCTTATTGGCTTCAATGTCTCATTCCTCTTCTAGAGAGCAATAAAACATTGGCTATAACCAGCTATATCCACTTTCCTGATAGGCATTGTTGCCCTCTCACATTTCAATTGCCTGGGCCATTGTTCTTTCCCAGGGATATTTTCTCAGATCACCTCCAGTGAAATCATTAGTAATTGGACCACCACTATATTCCAGGAATAATCCATGACCTACACATTTTCTTTGCCTAACAGAGTTATTCTTAAATATTCATTTCATTGCCTGTTTTCTTGGACCTCTCCACTTCTCATACCATCATTTTAGTTTGAATCCTCAAGAAGCAGATGCATCTGGGGCTGGAGTGAATAAAATCGATTCATTCTCTCTCTCTCTCTCTCTCTCTCTCTCTTAAAAAAAATAAAAAAGAAGAAGCAGATGCATCAAAGTTCAAGAGAGTTTTGGCTAGGTTAATGGAAGGGCCCAACACTATAGTTCCCATTAGAGGAATCTGGTATGCTGCGCTTAAACTCCCAATATGTTCAGTCACAGACTAGGAGCAGCTCAAGTAAAGCAGGGATTTAATAAAACTGTGTACATAATCACTGAGGCTGATCAACCAAGAACTGCAGCAGGAGAACTAAGTAGTACCTCTTTGTGGTTGCTACAGCAAGAGAGAGTCCTTGTTGGGGGAAAGGGACACTGCAGTATTTAGGAGTATTATGTGCTATGTCTACAATCTGTTTTCAAATGTCTCAGAAAAAAGAAAAATGATAATGAGTGAGGGACAGAACTGAAGGAGACAGGGCGGGAGTGAAAAAGGGTAAAATGTTAACTATTGGAGAACACAGTGAGGGGTGTATATGTTCTCTTCATACTCTTCTTGCAACTTCTCTGAAAAATTAAAGGTATTTCAAAATATGCTTATTTATTTATTTAATTCAGGTCAGAGCAGGAGTGGTGGCACTGCAGTTTCAGTGCTTGCCTGACAAGAGTGAGGACCCAGGTTCAAACCCCAGCACCACATATACAATGAAGTGTCTGAGCAATGAAAGTCATATGAAAAACTAATAAAAATTGATTCTCTCTCTTTCTCTCACTGTCCCTCTCTCTTTAAAAATAAATTCAGGCTAGTTTCTCAACCCACTCAAAGAATAAATGAAGTATTACATTTTGAAGCTTAATCACATTATAAGGATTCTCTTCAGATATAAATTAAGTTGGAGAAAGATGCAAATGAAAAGACTTTTTTAACATGAAAAAATATTAAAATGTGTTTATCTGCTAAATAGAAAGACCCTATAGGAAGGGGGAAATAGGATTCTCTATGAGAGAGAGAGAGAGAGCCTTTCCAGAAGGCTCAAGGGGAGTGAGTCCAGAGCACGTGGGAAGGAATACGCCTTCCATGGGGAATGGAAAATATCACCAGTGGAGACAAAGCTGACACAAGGAAGTTACAATTTTGGTGGTGAGTGGATGCTAATTCCCAGGAAGCTCATATGTTCTCAATGAAATATGAGACAATGTTAGCTACTAGGGTATGGAGAGGTGCTAGAGGAGATTTGAGAAAAAATATCTGTGAAATAGCCATTTTGGAGAGCAAAAAACCAAACATTCTAGTACGCATAGTACAATTATCAGATGGTATTGTGGCGATTTGAAACTTGTCCCATGTATTGGTTTCTAACTGGTGTTGTAACAAATTATCATATACTTGGTGGCTTAAAAAAAATCATTATCTTACCGTTCTGGAGGTCTTGTTCTGAAATGGGATCATGGGATCAAGGGGTGAGCAGAGCTGCATTTCCTCTGGAGGCCTTGGGAGACAGCCTATTCCTTTGCCTTTTCCAGATCACAATCCTCTCCCACCTTCAAAGCTAGCAGTGAAGCATCTTCAGATCTTTCTGCCTCTCTCTCAATTCACATCTCTCACTGACTCTCCCACCATCACAGACTCTTCTCTGAATTTGAACCTCACATCTCACTCTTATGAAGACCCTTGCAATTACAACGGGTCTGTCTGGTATTCCAGGATAATCTCCCCATCTCAATATCCTTGATTTACTCATATCTGCAAAGTCCATGTTTATTTTTCTGAGAGTCAGGACATGACCATCTTTGGGGAGGGTGTATAAGTCTGTCTAGTACAATATGACTCTGGAGAAAGGTCTTGATTTTACCAGGATCATAACTATGTCAATTCTGGAGGGAGAAGGTCTAAACAAGGTAATTACGATGATGGACTTCAGAATCTAAATGGGCTAAGAAAGGAAAAGAGATTTGTTGAGAGGTGGGGGGGTTGTTAATGAGACAGTGGAAAGGCCAATGAACTTAAGGATCTCACTGAGGCAAAGGATTACTCAAAAGATGTGTGAAATAAACTAGTAGATACTAGTAGTTGAGATTTCAGAAGAGTGCAAATGTGGTTTCAGTGATAGGAGCATGGAGGATAGCTGGGGTATGATAAAGAACACTTATTAGATGCAAGAGGTTGTCACAGAGTAATTGTTCTGTTTAAGAAAACTGGAAAAGGGAAATTATTGGATAAAGGGATTAAGTTGATGCTTATCTACAGATGCAACCCAAGGATCTACAGTACACCATTTATTTTCTTTTTCTTTTTTTTTTTTTTTTTTTTTTTTTTTTTTTTTTTTTTTTTTTTTTTTTTTTTTTTTTTTTTTTTTTTTTTTTTTTTTAGGGCTAAGGACCGAACTCAGGGCATTGCTCATGCTAGACAAGCGCTCTGCCACTGAGCTTAAATCCCCAACCCCCACAGCATTTATTTTCAATAAGTTTATTTTACTAATCCTACATTCGCCTTCTTGGAAAAACCCAATAAAACCATTTATGTATGTGATTACAGAGAAAATTAGAATTATTCCTGCATTAGATCTCTTTCGCATACTGCTCATAAGCTTGGTTATTTAGTGTTACAGGCTAACTGTGTCCCCCATGATATAATTGTTGAAGCCTTCATCCCCAGCACGTCAGAAGGTGAATGTGATTGTAATTGGGATTAGGGGCTCTAAAGAGGTGGTTAAGTTAAAAAGAGGTAAGATCACATGAGATTACAGTAAGAAGATGGCCATCCACACACCAAGGAAAGAGTCCTCCAGAAACCGGACCTGGTGCCTTGATCTTTGATTTCCATCCTCCAGAACTGGAAGAAAATAAACTTCTGTTGTTTCAGCCACCAGATCTATAGTGGACATTACAGCAGCCCTAGAAAAGGAATCTAAATGGTTTTAGAAATTTTTACACATTGTGGATCTGGGAATTTAGCTTAGTGATAGAGCATTTGCACAGCATGCATAAGGCCCTAAGTTTAATCCCTAGCATGGAAGGAAGGAAGGAAGGAAGGAAGGAAGGAAGGAAGGAAGGAAGGGGAAAGAGGAAAAGAAAGGAAAGGGAGGGGAGGGGATGGGAGAAGGAAGGGAGGGAGAGAGAAGGAAAGGAAAGAAAAAGGTGGGTAAGGAGGGAGAGAGGGAAGGAGGGGGGAGGAATTGTCCCCCGTTTCCATACTATATAGTTCTTTCTACCTGCAATGTTCTTTTTCTTTGTGATCTTAGATTTTAGTCCATATAACTTCCAAGTCAACAATTTCTAAATAATATTTCTAAAACAAGACACATTTGTTTTCTTGGGCTCCTGAAAAAAACACTACAGTTTGGGCATGCGGCTTAACCAACAGAAGTTTATTTTCTTGCGGTTCTGGAGAATGGAACTCAAAGATCAACATGTCAGTTCTGGTTTCCCTGGAGATTCTTTCCTCGGTGTGCTAATGGCCACCTTCCTACTGTAACCTCACAGTTACAGTGTGTGTGTGTAAATTTCTTCCTTTTATGCCACCAGCAAGGAAGGGAGAGAGGGAAGAAGGAAAAAAAGGAGGAAGGGAGGGCAGGTAGGCAGAAGGAAGAAAGCAAAGAGGCAATTGTTCCTAATTTCAACACTATGAAGTTCTTTCTACCTGAAACGTTCTTTCTCTTTTCAATCTCAGAATGTATTCCATCTTATTTAATCTTGAGTTCAGAATCTTGGTAACAAGGGAAGTGAGATATATGTATGTAAGCAGACGGGAGCCAGTGGCCTACTTCCCATTACCTGGACTTGACTTCATTTGCGTGGAGACAAGCTGGGGATGTGGAGACTGAAAACCTCATCAGCAAGAACACACAACCAAACCTTTTCCACAGCCTGTGCCTGGAAAAGCTTGAGCGCAAGCTGGCAGTAATTTAAGAGCAACCCAGGAGTCCAAGTTCTTTCCTGCCTGCTCCTACCACATGTTTTCCTTGCAGCAACTGATTTTCCATTGGCAAGCAGGCAAAGAGATTTTGTCATTTTTGAAATGAGGTGTTTTTGCTAAAACATCCAGGAAATAGGCAGGGATAAAAAGAGGGATCCTATAGTCCTAAGCAAGCAAGAAGTGAAACGTGAAAATTAAGGATCCTCATGAAGGGTAGCTTGGCAAAATGACATAGATTTTACCACAAAAGACATTAAAGAGCAATTTTATCTATTTGGAAAGGTTACAAGGGAAATATAATGTGTCCTTGTGTAGTGCAAATTTTGCTCCTTAGCTACCATGATACTAATTTGTGCATATCTTTCTACTCTTTCTGATCTTAAAGTATTTATAGAAACCACCAAATTTTTGATCATCAAGCAACTTTTGGAGTTCCTCTAGAGGAAAAAAATAAAAAAGTGGAAATTGGTCAGTAAACACAAGCAGGGTAAGAGTTGTGGTGTTTATTTCCCATGTCACCAATATGATTCATCTTTGACAGCAGAAACCTTCTGTAAAAACCTACACCTGGTGTACTGAATTGAAGCGTGCCACCTGCTCAGAGAAGGTCCCATCTGCTGTGACCACTTTGAGAGCAGCCTCCACTGCACCCATCATGCAACATTCTCCACCCTTGACTAGCTCCTGTGGCCTCCCCACCATCTATCAGCTGATGCAGCAGGTGCAGGGTGGATACCCTCATTCAAAACAGGCCTGGATTCCATTTGACACCGGAGAGGCTGTGTCTAAATGGTAGGCCTGCCATGAGTGTGTGTCATTGCCAAAACACATGGAGAAAGAAGAGGAAGTGTTAGAATGCTTGCATAGCAAAGGGATGCATGCAGGCATCTCTAACCAAACCGTTAAAGACCTAATCATTGCTCATGCTGAGATGACAACCAATCCCAATGTGTTTCCTGAAATAACAGGATCCAATCCCAGAATTCTGTAAATGAAACCCACTGAAAATTCTGCTCCAAATCACATAGATCATGCTATTTCCCTAATATTTGATCAAAGATGCTTGCACAAAGTTCACAGAGCCTATGTCCACAGGTTCTGATTCAGTGAGGCTCCACACAGTCCAGAGATCTGTATTTTAACACCCCACCACGATTCTAATGTAGGTGAGAAACAGTGGGATAATTAGTTACAGGTCTTAATCAATGCTGTCTCCTGTGGCAGCAAGCTACTTCTTGTCTTAAATCATAAACAAATATTTGGATCTCATGTTGAGTCACATCTGCTACAGTCTGGCTCACAGGCAGCCAGAGTTTGTAATTATTTATTCAGAAAGCAATGAAAGGATATTGAAAATGAACTTTTTTATTTACAAAATATTAAATCATATGGATGAAATAGTAAAATATGTAGCATTTGGAAAATTGAACAATCTACATTAAAGTGACGGTCTTTTAAATAAAGCTGGAGTAGAGAAGTGTTCCCCTGGCTTTCTCCAAAGTCCCAGATTTACCCAGTGTCAGCCAGTCTACATGGGAAAGGACAGCTTGGTAATGAGGCACTTACCAGCACGTGACCATGGAAGGACACAAACCTGGGAGGCAGGGGACATAGTCTCTGGTTTCAGCTGTGCTACTAATGAGGCAGGTGGTCTCAAGTCACAAAAACTGCCAAATCTTGATTTCATGACCATAAAACCCAAGACCACGGTGGCCTTCAACTTGACAGGTGTTGAGAAATACCTAGGGCACAGATTCTTTGGCCATAGTCCCAGAGATTTTGATTTGGTAGATCTACTTCCTCATAAACAGACTGGGGATCCAATACATTCCATGGCAACTCATTTCTATCCAGTGTTTAAATATTCCTCTATACCCCAACCTGAAGGTTTGGAGAGACATGAAGAAGAGGTATCAGAGAACTCTGCCAAGGGAAACTGGCCTTACACTCCCAAGTGTGAGGTGTTTGGAGTTTAGAGGTGTTCTTCTTTGGAAGGTGCTTTCTGCTTTATTTAGGAATCTCAAACTCAGTGAGATGAATACTATAAATGACTTGTATGTTTCTACGCATCTTATTTACCCTAGAAATTGTTCACTAGTTTTCATTTAGGTATGTTGATTCTCATTCTGAGGCATATGCCATGTGAAAGTTCTCTTGAACACAATTCAAGGTGTGAATAATTTGGGTAGCAGATTGGACCCCAATCTTCTTTCAAATTCATTTGTTTCTAATTTTTTAAAAAAGGGATCTCAAATGAATCCAGCCATTTTCCTCACTTTTCTGAAAAAAATAAATACAGTTATTACAATCATCATTAGTGAGAGAAAAGCTGATGTTTAGGCTTACATCAAATTATAATGGTCGGGGCTGGAGTGGTGGCTCAGTGGTTACAGCACTTGTCTGGCAGGCGCGAGGACTTGAGTTCAAACCCCAGCACCAAGTACACAATGAAGTGTTGGGGCAACAAAAGCCACATGAAAAACTAAATAAAATTTATTTCTCTCTTTGTCTTTCTCAGTGTCCTTCTCTCTCTCTTTAAAAAAAAATACATAATGGTCAAAGTAACATGCACAAAAGGTCAGAAGATGAGGGTCAGCTTATAGCATCACTCAGAAACACAGGCAAGTATTCCATGTACCAGAATCACCAGAGTGGTTCTCCAAACACTCATAAAACAAGCACTAGCTACAGGTCAAACCCCCACAGTCTTCAAGATACCTGACGGTGGGAACGGAGGGAGGGAATGGATGCAGAAAAGCCTCCAGCAGTGTTTTCTTCTTTCACCCACGCTGCTTGCAACACTTGAACACTAATTTAATACCAAACATGCAACACAAATAGTGGTATGCTGGAGCTGGCTCATATCAGCTTCCAAGATTTCCCAATTAAATTTTCAGGAATTTTATAAACCAGTAGTTAAACACAGTCATATTTAAAATTGAATTATTTAAGCGTATGATTAAATGTATTGTATTACAAATAATGGCAATACTCAAAACTCATCACTTCTTAATTATTTTACTGTTTCATCAACATCTATCCTCTTGTGATTATTTATAACCATGATATCTGTCTAGCACAAATATTATACTATAGCATGTATTTTAGATATGAGGTGTTCTCCAAAAGTTCATGTGTGAGACAATGCAAGAACATTCAAAGGTGAAATGATAAGATTATGAGAGTTGTACCCTAATCAGTGGGTTAATCCACTGATATGGGTTAGCTGGGTGGCAATTGTAGGCAGATATTATGTTGCTGTAGGGGAGCAGGTCACTGGGAATTTACCTTTATACTTTGTATTTTGTCCCTGGAGTACAGAGTTCTCTCTGCTTCCTGGCTGTCATGTTCTGAGCTGCTTTCCTCTGCCACATGCTTCCACCACGATGTTCTGCCTCATCTCTGGCCTGGAGCTATGGAATTGGCCAAGCATAACCTGCACCGCTGAAACCATGCGCCAAAACAAACATTTTCTCCTCTAAGTTGTTCCTGTCAGGTCCTTTGGTTACTGCAATTCAAAGCTTACTAAATTAGAATACATCTCTTTCCAACCTTGAAATTGGTGACATCACATTGGTAGCTTGAAATCAACTATGATGGTAGCATTTGCCATACAGAAAACAGCAAATGCAACCAATCTGGTCTTTACGTCTTGTTGACTGTCTAGACTAGGGATCAGTAAACATTTTCCAGAAAGGTCAGATACACACATTTCAGGCTCTGGGGGTCATACTGTCTCTGTCACAATTACTTGGTGCTGCTGTTGCGTTGAGAAGGCACCATGTGTGAATGATGGATGGCCTGGCTTTGTTTCAAAACACAATTTATCCAATGGCCTTAAAGCCATTGTTTTTTTGATCTATGGTCCAAACCTAAAAATGATTAAGAAACTGTTAATGTACATCAAATTTAAAAACACATTCTAATATGAGTGATCCTTTGTAAAGAGGACAAACAAATCAGAAAATATTCTTTCAGTGTTCTAAAATTATTTTCCAGTTCAGCAAATAAATCTCATCTCATTGATGAACAAGTGAAGCCCCAATACTATTAATGATTTCACTTTCTTCTTACTTGTAAACATGAACAAAAATATCAGCAAACATTCAAACATTTACATTGGAATAATTTTTTAAAATTTCTGTTTCAAAAATAATCAATGTATCTCTAAATGTTTTGTCAGGTGATTAGTTTGATCTGAAAATGTTTTCAAATTGACATATCACTTACATATTTTTTCTTTTTCCTTTTCTCTTACTTTCTTCCTTTTTTAAAACTATGGAACTCAGAATATTAACCTTTGGTACTTATTTTGCTAATTTGCTACAAAAATTAGGATGCTTTGTTATAAAGGTAACAAAAAACTAAATCAAACTGCCTTCTAAAATAAGGAAGGTGGGACTAGAGCAGTGGCTCAGTGGTTGAACCATTTGCCTGGAGTGCGCAAGGACCCAGGTTCAAACCCCAGCACCACAGTTCATGAACCCCAGCACCACATGCACAACAAGTGTCGGAGAAACAAAGGCCAGATGGAAAAATAAAGTTGATTCTCCTTCTCTCTCTCTTCTTCTCTCTCTCTCTTTCTTAATAAAGGAAGGAAGGAAGGAAGGAAGGATGGATGGAATGAAGGAAGGAAGGTGGGTGCTTGGCTTAAAAAAACTAGAGGATTAAAAGATTGAGGAGGTTTCATCATTGATATCACCCATGGCTCTGGAGCCAGGTCCCAGTTGTTCCACCCTTTGCTATGTGTGGCTTCCCACTTACACCTGATATAAAATGATGACAATACTTGTAGGCCACCCATAGACTCATACCATCTAGAGGAAGATGCAGAAACAGCAGAAGAGGGAGGACTCACTTTTCCCATAATCTCTAGCAAAACTCTCCTTGATGCTTTTTGGCAGAAATTGAGTCATATGACAATGCTTGAACCAATCCCTGGCAAAGGAGAAAAACACCCATGAGCCTCCTCTGTCCTTGGGTATAACTGCCTACCCTGAAGCATGTGGACTGAGTTGGCAGGGTTCTCCCACCTGAGCACAAGAGAGGAAAGGAAGACAGATGATGGAAAGACTAAAGATATCCATCACTGTTTACTTTTCATTTAGCTGATTTTTCTCTTCAGGTGTATCTCAAGTGAGAAGTCACTTGAAAACTATACTGAAAAGTTGCCTTAAAAGTTTAGAGTTTAAAGAAAATACTTGAAAATATTTTCAGATAGTTAACTCTAAGGATGTTAGTCACAGAGAGCAGAAATTTTGGAAACAAACTAAATATGTAACAAGAGACTCATTGAGGAAATTATGATTTTGAAATACTATAAGTACATCGAACAGTAAATTTTCATGAAATATCATGTAGAACAAAATGTATAAATAAGTAAAAAACATTTTACCATCAAACAAAATGTTTTAAATGCAAAAGGGGGAGGTATTCATTGCAGCTGCTACTCTATGGATATGATGGAATGACTCCACCGTCTGCAAAGCAGCCTCACGACTCTGATTAGAGCTTTAGTTAGTTTTAGTTCATAGTACACCATCAACTTTAGCCAGTTAGTACCAGTTGTGACTAAGTGTAGCATTCAGTTTTGATATCTGCTAGGCTAGTGCAACATTTCCTTTTATATCACTGTGACCCTGCATCAGTAACACAGGTACTGCACTGGCATTTAAATGGAATTTAAATCAGAGAATGGGACATATAGGAGATGAAACTGGTGAAAGTGAAAGGGACATGAAATATGAGATTAGTAAGAAGCCACTGTCCCAACCCTAGGCTGGAGAGACAAAGGGAAAGGTGGTGACAGTGGAGCCCAAAGGCTGAGGTCAGCTGAAGGAAACAAGGACCTAGATGCTCCTGCCACACTGAGGTTGTAGGAGACCTCCCTCCAGACAGGGGGCAGGGGCTGGCAGTATCCTGGCTTCCCCTTCCTTATCCTCCCCAGTCTCTCACCACAGCCTCCCTGTTATAAGATCTTGAAGAAAGCCAGGTGGCAGGATAAGGGAGGAACAGGAAGCACTGTCCACACCAATCTCTCCAGTCCCTCAATCTTTGTATATACAGCAGACGAAGGAATGGATCTGACTGTAGACAGGTCAAGGCTTGTGGATGAAGAAGAGTGTATATGTGTGTGAGTGTACATCAGCAGAGATACTACTAAAGTCTACCTATACAGAAGAACAGCATCATTGTTTAGGATACATAATAATTTTATTTATTTATTTTGTTTTTAATTGTATTTTATTTCCTGCAATGAATACATTTAACTAAAGTTTTTTTCAAGATAAGTTGTTTTAAAGTTTACAAGGTTTTTTGTTGTTGTTATTTTTAAAAGAAGTAATATTATAGACATCTGGTCAACAAATCACTACTTCTTTCATAAAAAATCTCCTACGTCCTTACACATACGGCTCTGACCTAGGAGGACAGGTGAGTCAATTCCATCATGAAGACTAAAGTCAGATTCTTCAGGGTAGACTACATACAGCGACAAACAAGCCTCTCTTTTGCTCTGATTAGCTGCCTCTCACCATAAATTATCAATACATTCTTGTTTATGGACTTCCAGCTCTTTCGAGGATGTGGAATTAAAGTAAAATTGTCAAGTGGAAGAAAATGTCATTCTGCCATGGTTCTATTGGTTCAAATAATTCTTCTCTAAGAATGAAGAATGATTGCAGGACATTCACTCACATATGTTTACAAATCTCACAGTGTAACTCTGCCTCTGCTGCTAGAGCAAAGACAAAACTGCATTTTCCAATTGTTAACTTGACACCTTGACAAAGCCATTTTCTTTAAGTGTTGCCCTATTCAAAAGGAGGTTTGAAGGAAATCAGGCTTATTCAGTCTGTGACTGAATAGCAAGCAGCCTAAGAACTTCCCCCTGTTCAAAGTGGAGTATAGAGTTCAGGAAGAGTAAACCATTTACCCACTTCTCCACAAGTGTTTTGGCATGTTGTAGCTGTATTAATTTTTAGTTCCGAGAAAAGACATTTTTAAATGGATATTTTTAAATTTAGGTGCAAAAGATGGCAAATGTGAGTTGATAGCAAATCCTGATCTCACAACACTGCAAGGAGGCATTGAAGGAAAAACTGAGAAGTGAGTGACAAAATAAATTCTGTAAAGCTCAGTATTGCATGGTCAGGGACTTGAGAGACTAAAAGATGGGTTAACAGAATAAAAAACAAACTCAGTACCCTAAGCCCTGATCTCTAAACAGTGAACAAGAGGGGGAGAGGCAACAGCAAGAAAGAGGTGGGAGAAACAGCAGATGTTCTCTTAGGTTTTCCCACTTAAAAGCAAATGGAAAGACAGTTGAAACTTAAAGCACAGTGATTAAAAAAAATTCCTTAAAACAACACAAAAAACTTAAAACCAAATCATGAAAAGAAATCTGAGCTCAATTTACTGTAGCTAAACTATGGAATCAACCCAGATGCCCCTCAGTGGATAAGAGGATTCAAAAACTGTGGTATATATACACAACGGAATTCTACACTGTTATTAGAGAGAACGATATCATAGCATTTGCAGCCAAATGGATGGAGATGGAAAAAAATATGCTGAGTGAAATATTCTAAACCCAGAGACTCGAGAATGCAATTGGAAACAGACTGAAAGTTGGCTAAGCTAATAATAACTTCAAAGTGGGTGAATTTTTACACCAGCAAGGGGAACCATGCCTATGATGCTGGGGGATGAAGGGAGGTGGGCAGGGATGGGGCAGTGGAATTAGGGGGCATATCAAGGCAGTTGGAGGGAGGGAGTAGGGGGACTATCAACCCAGTGGGGTACCTTCAACTTCCATAAGAAGCCCACTAACATAGGGATAAAGTAGGGGAAACATGGAATTGGGGAGAATTCAAAGAAGGGAGATCATGAACTGGCATCAACCTTGGTTTGCTCTGTCAATATCCATGTGTTCATGAATGTGTGGCAATGATTCCCTCCAACATACAAGACTATGTTGAACAAATGTTAAAAAAAAAAAAAGAAAAAAAATCTGAAATTAGA
>PVKS010038724.1:0-17741 GCA_004027875.1 Aplodontia rufa | reverse complement strand
TTTTTTTTTTTTAGGAGAGGGAGAAGGAGAGAAACAATGTTTTATTTAGTTTTTCATGCAGCTTTCATTGTTCCAAGTCTTCGTTGTGTGCGTGGTGCTGGGGTTTGAACTCACCAACTTGCTCATGCGGGGCAAGTGCTCCAGCCCCAGAATTAGCTTCTGTTGTTAGGTAAATGTCAAATATGATAGTGTCAAAGATACAGGGCATCTGATTAAATGTCTTTACCATAGATTTTGGGAAATAATACAGTGAACAAGATGTACCATAAATGTTATATGTGAATTTTTGTGGTAGATGACATAAAACATGATTAGAATGAGAATTCATATATCCTTTCTGTACTACCATAAACTAATCATGTCAGAATATGCCATTTCAGGGATCAGTTTCATTCACGGATGTGACTGTGGATTTTACCCAGGAGGAATGGGAACAACTGGACCCCTCTCAAAGGATTCTATACATGGATGTGATGCTGGAGAATTATAGCAACTTACTTTCAGTGGGTAAGGACAGCTTTCAAGTGTAGCTCACTGTTTGCCAAGCAGCATTGAGTTTCTGAATAACTAAGTGGTGCTGATATCAGACATGGAACTTTTTTCTAAAAGAGTGGGAGAGAGTTTTTTTTATTTTTTTCATCTAGTTTTTTTTTTCCTCCACTTAGTTATATGTGGTGCTGGGGATTGAACCCAGGTCCTCGTGCGTGCCAGGCAAGTGCCGCACCGCTGAGCCACCGCTCCAGCCCCAGACATGGAACTTTTGACCGTAGAAAGCAGAGCGAGTCAAGTGAGCGGAAACACAGGCGAGGCTTTGTGGGAACTTCTGATCAAACAGGAAGGGAAACAGCACTGACGGAGTATGTCGGGCTGGCTCAAAGCAGACGACAAAGTTGTCCAGCTTTTATGGCATCTTTGGGGTAGGCAGGGCCCAGTTTTGGTGCCATCACACGTGGAGGTGGGATTTTAGTTTCGCCTGTGCCCTTCATGCCTCTTGATGGGGCGCGTGTCTGTCTCGTTGCCACCTTAAGGGTGTTTTCTTCTCTGCTGATAAAGTAAAGGTAACTCTGCAGCTTACTTTGCTACTATTCTACGTATGTGTTTGTCCCTCGCCACCTGAAATTTGCTCCTTATCTGGGAAAGTTCCCAATAATATTTTCAGATCAGGGAAAACTATTGTCCTGTCTCAAGGAGTTTGATTTTGGGGACCTTGTCTTATCTGACTTGTAGCTTCTTGGTATTTCTGCTAACCCCATAGTCTCAGGAGACCAAGCTGAGTCTTCAGCTTCCCATCTCCTGCGCTGTCTTAAACTTTATGTCTTTTAATCTCATAAGACTGAGCCCTCGCTTGATTGTTTCAGTATTGGCCTCCATCTTCAGGTGCTGAAGCTGAAAGCAGAGCCTCTGAAGTTCTGCCATCTGTTTCTTTCTTTTCTTTTTCTTTCTTTTTTTTTTTTTTAAGAGAGAGGGACAGTGAGAAAGAAAGTTTTATTTAGTTTTTCATGTAGCTTTTGTTGTTCCAACACTTCATTGTATATGTGGTGCTGGGGTTTGAACTTATGTCCTCACACATGTCAGGCAGGCGCCATAACCACTGAGCCACCACTCCAGCCCTTTCATCTGTATTTTCAGGGTTCCTGTGCTCTGAGCAGTTAGGAACTATGTTCTATTGTAAACACATATTATCAAACTAGATATGATTTTTAGAATTGAAACAATAAGAGTTGTGAATATCATCCTTAGAATTACCAGTTCAAAACTTTGTAGGGGAGCTACAAAAGAAGCAAAATGAAATAGAAACCAGAAGTGCTGGGTGTGGTGGTGTACACCTGTGATCCCATTGGCTCCAGAGCCTGAGGCTGGAGGATCAAAAGTTTGAAGCCAGCCTCAGCAACTTAGGCACTAAGCAATTACCCTGTCTCAAAAATAAAAAGGGCAAAATAAAATTAAAAATAAAAATACTAAAAATAAAAAGGGCTGGGGGTGTGACTCATTGGTTAAGTGCCCCTGGGTTCAATAAAAAAAGAAAACAAAAAACAACAACCAAAAAACAAAACAAAACAAAAAAACAGTAGAAGCCATATCTTAGGATGGGTTTTGTATAGGTTGGTAGTTTTTAAATATCTTTCAAGGATTTTTCTAATCCTGAAACATTTAGGTGCTTGATAGATGACCTGTATCTGAGCCCAAGTTATACCTCCAAATAGCCATCTCTTCCTGCTTAACCCCTCCCTCCATTTATGATAGTTTTGGTATTATAATTAGTTGTTCTTGCATTAGCGTTCTTATTTTGCCAGGATGTTGTAGTTCATGGAATTGGTGTCATAGCCTCAAAGAAAATACAATTTTTCAGTAGAAGACATTGTTGTCCTAGATGAGATGGCAGCAGAATCACAAGAGTCAGGAATGACTAGTCATACATAAGATAAAAATAAAGTTTATTAAGAGCCTAGGTCAAGGTAATTTGATCCTTAATATCTGTTCAAATGAAAGCAGGGCCATATTGAAAGCAGAAAAACACTATAGTGGTGAAAACATTTACTCTCCAACAACTTCAGTAGAAAAATAACAGTAAACCTAGCAGCAGCAATAAGTGATTCTGTTGTCAGGAATTTGGATTTTTTGTATTTCCAACAGAATGTGAATTCCTGGATCTTGCCATCCATTTTCAAAACGACTTAGAGCTGTGTAATAGGATCGTTTCTGCAAACTAGGAGAAATGCTGTTTTCAAGAGGTTATTCTGGTTTCAATAAGCAGTGTAGAAAGGGGGAAGCCAAGAAGCATGTGGACAAGCACTCAGTAATCTAGGGCTGAAGTGACAGTTACCAATGCCTCGTCTGCCTCGGTATGTGTCACCGCTTAACAGCTTCTGCTCGTTTGCTTGGTCTCTTGATCAGCGTTGGGACACAATAAATCTCCACCATCTCTGGAACTGCCAGCTCTCTCACATCATTTGTGCCCTGGTTGCTGATCTTTGTTTTTATTTTACTTTCTCTGCTCACTTAAAGGTCATTTTGTTGTCTGTTAATACTAATTGTGTCCATTGTACTTTAGTTTGTGAGTGTGTGTGCACATTTTAAATGTCTTTTCCTTCCAAGGTTTAAGAGACAGGAAAAGTTTGCCCTGGGATTTTTGGGAGACTGGTTCCCAAGCTAAAGGGTGAGCACTATAATAAGACATTTGTGGTGACTTCCCGTTCTATAACATTCTGGAGAAAGGTTTGATAAAGTGCATCCCATTGTGCTCTATCCTAGAAGTGTGGAAGGCTGACGACCAAATGGAGAGGGACCACAGAAACCCAGATGAGCAGGCGAGGCAATTTATAATCCTCAAAAACCAAACCCCAGTTGAAGAAAGAGGAAATTTCTTTGGAAGAACATTTAATCTAAACACAGACTTTGTTTCTTTAAGACAAGCGCCCTATAAATATGATTTATATGAAAAAACTTTGAAATATAATTCAGATTTGCTTAATAGTAATAGAATCTATGCAAGAAAGCAAGCTGATGAATGCAGTGGCTTTGGAAAATCTCTCCTGTACCTGAAGCAAGAGAAAACCCATTCTGGAGTAGACTTTTCTGGATATAATAAAAATGGAAAAGCCCTTAGTCCTAAAGAAGTCATTTTTAAACATCAAAAAATTAAAAACTTGGTTCAGCCTTTTCTTTGTAATTACTGTGACAAGGCTTTCTCCTTTAAGTCACTGCTCATTAGTCACAAGAGGATACACACTGGAGAAAAGCCTTACGAATGTAACGTATGTAAGAAAACCTTCTCCCATAAGGCAAACCTCATCAAACATCAGAGAATTCATACTGGGGAGAAGCCCTTTGAATGTCCCGAGTGTGGAAAAGCGTTCACCCACCAGTCAAACCTCATTGTTCACCAGAGAGCACACATGGAGAAGAAGCCCTATGAATGCAGTGAGTGTGGAAAGACATTTGCTCAGAAGTTTGAACTCACGACACACCAGAGGATTCATACAGGAGAGCGACCCTATGAGTGTAATGAATGTGCAAAAACCTTCTTTAAGAAATCAAACTTGATCATACATCAGAAAATTCACACAGGGGAGAAACGCTACGAGTGCAGTGAGTGCGGCAAATCTTTTATCCAGAACTCACAACTCATCATACACATGAGAACTCACACAGGAGAGAAGCCCTATGCCTGTACCGAGTGTGGCAAAACTTTCAGCCAGAGGTCAACTCTTAGGTTACATCTGAGAATCCACACAGGAGAGAAACCGTATGAGTGTTCTGATTGTGGAAAGGCCTTCAGCAGGAAGTCCCGCCTGAGCGTCCATCAGAGAGTTCACGTAGGGGATAGAGCCTGAGGCTGCAGCCAGGCCGAGTCCTTCCAGGAGGGCAAAAGCCTCACGGAGGCCCTGATGGAGCGTGGGGATTCATCCTGAGAAGCAGTATCTCACCTCAAATGTAAAATACAGGAGCCCTTAAGAACAGTAGTATACTGGAGTTAGACATAAAACTCACTGAAGAGTACATGTCACAGTGTATTGAATTGTAGATGTACAAACCCAGCCGTATTGCTATGAGCTTTTAAACATACTCAGTAAATTAAATATTCTGGGTAACAGAATAAAGCATATGGAGACAATACCCTAGGAATTTATGTGTGAGTATGCCACAGAACACAAATACCTGTTTTAAACACACACATGTGAATCTAAGGGTCACTAGGAGTTTGAAGTTCTTGTCCTCTGTAATAATGAACACAATATTTTCCGTACTAACCATCATGTGTCAGTATCTTTCCAACCTAGTATGCATTCCAAATGAAATATTAACTGATTTTAAAATAGCACGTAGCCTGTGTTTCCTACTGCTTGCTGATGTGTGTAAGTTGGTGTGACCATTGTTATTGACCTGCCCCTTCAGTAGTCGGCTGTTGTGGGAGTCTTAACCTGCTTTTGGTTTTGAAGATTTTCTTGACGCATTATTTATAAAAGTAAGCAAATATGAGAATTAAGAGGATATGTGAATTGTGTTACTCGGTATGCACGCAGTACAGATCCCAGGTATGTACTGTGTAGGGTATATCCTCATCCATCATGCTCTTGTCATTTTTCTGTGGGGTGTTTACATACACATGCATGTCTATTACCAAAATACTGTGTCACTCATAAATCACCTGTATTTTTGTACATTTCCCTGTTTCTCGATATTTTATGAATTGTCTTGCAAAAAAAAAAAAGTAGGTGCTTATGTCGCTCATAAATGTTAGTTATATTTCAGAGACTAGAGGAAAAATAATTTATTTTAAGAAAAGAATTATCTATTTCATGGCTTTTTAAAATTTCCTTGTGCATAGTCTGCTTTAGTAATGAAGTATTGCAGTATTCTTGTTTAAAAGAGGCATTTCTACTTCGAGTTTCATACTCAACCTAAAATATTTCCTTTTGGAACCTGACTTAGCATAAGCTATTACCTGTCCTTTATGTGTTCACAAACACTTTAAGTTATACTTTCTAGTGGTCTCTCCATATATTGTTTGATGATTAACATTTGAAAAGTTATCTTTTTGATAACTGAAAACTGAAAGATGGGCCATTTTAGGCTTGATTTCACATTCACAAGTTCAGCCTTTCCCTATCAATGACAAATCATGCGTGGGTATGGTGGCACATACCTGTAATCCCAGCTGCTCAGGAGGCTGAGGCAGGAGGATCGCAAGTTCAAAGCCAGGCTCAGCAACTTAGCGAAGCCCTAAGCAACTTAGCAAGACCCTGTCTCAAAATAAAAATTAGAAAGGGCTCGGGACATTGTTCAGTAGTTGAGTCCCCCTGAGTTCAATCCCTGGTATCAAAAGGAAAAAAGAAAACGAAATCATGTATTAGAATTACAAATGTTAACCAAAACTTTTCTTTATTTTTAAAAATCATTGATGTGATATCACTATGTATTGAAATGAATGACTTTCTGGACAAATATGTCACGACATCCATAGCCCAATATGTCTTTGTATTTTGAACTTCTGAAAAGTTAATTCATAAACTGCTGTTAGAAGTATAAATTGTGACAGTCTCCTTGGAATACATTGTGACTCTGTCTTTTAACATTAAGAATATATATACTCTTCAACCCAGGAATCTCACTCCTTAGAAAATCTATTTCTAAGGGAAAAAAACAAAAAGTGCCAGTATTGGAGATTTTGTGTTTATCAACGTATATTGTATTTTTGGTAAGGATCAAAAAAAAAATCAGTAAGGTAATGATTGAATAAATTGTGGTAAAAATACACCGTGACTGTGTGGTATTTCATTGAAATACGATCTGACTCTTGCATTTTGACAGAAAGAATATGAAAGTATATCAGTTTTTGTAAAATAAAGATCTAGAACTGTGTATATTTGCGTATGGATTTATGGGCCTGGATTATATAATTGCTTTCATTGCATCCTCTCGAACTCATCAGCTGTATTGGTGAGGTTCCTGGCAAGAAAATGAACTAGCGCACGTTCTTCATGAAATGTGTCTGAAGGGGCTGGAGCGGTGGCTCGGCGGTTATGGCGCTTGCCTGGCGTGCACAAGGACGCGGGTTCAAACCCCAGCACCACATACACAACCAAGTGTTTGAGCAATGAAGGCCATGTGAAAAAGTAAATAAAATTGATATTCTATCTCCCTCTCTCTCAACAACAACAACAACAAAAAAGCAACAAAAACTTGTGTCTGAAGATGCATTTCCTTGACCTGGAGAAATGCCTGTGATAGTTAATATTCAGAGCAATTACGATAACCAGGTTAGCATTTTCTTGTTAGTTTCCAGAGGATGATGCAGTAGGGGACATGTGATATCTACACATGTGTTCTCCTACTGGGGGTTGCAAGAAAACCAACCCAACTTTGCCCTAAAGGGAGATATGATGTTTACTGTGCTGGACCTGAGGCTGCTGTCTGCTCTGGAGAGAGGACTTTGTTGTGTAAGGTTAGTCACTATTCACACATCCTGAAAAGAGTCAGGAACAAAGGCCTTCGGGGTCTGTATTTGTAACAGGCAAAAACAAGAAGCCCTGTGCAGAATTGTCTAACAAGAACAGATGAATAGCTGAAGAGATTTGGTGCAAGAGGTTTAGTTTTCAAGATATTATTCATGGTGGAATGCATTTACCAGTTCCCAGGAGTGAGCAGTGGAGGACTGATGGCACAGCAGAGAAAGAGAACAGTAGAGCAGGCTGAGTAGGGAGCAGAGATTAGAACTAGTGTGCCAGGGCTGGAGCAGTGGCCCAGTGGCTACAGTGCTTGCCTGGCATGCAAGAGGATGCGGGTTCAAACCCAAGCACCACGTACAAAACGAAGTGTCAGGGCAATGAGTCACATAAAAAACTAAATAAAATTGACCCCCCCCATCCAACCCCACAACACACACAGTGTCCCTCTTTCTTTAAAAAAAAAAAAAAAATTGAGAACTAGTGTGCTAGTGAAGAGATCGGACTTTGGAGCATCAACCAGGAAGAAGGCAGGAGATGATTCGAGAACTTGTGACTGTTCTCGTCTGATTTGCTCTGTTAAACAGAGGACAAGGCTGAGGGTGAGCATGCAGATGGCATGAGAGGTCTGAGGATCGGGGGAGAGTAAAACTAAGAAAATACAGTATGGAAATATAGTACAGATACATTAAAACCCTACTGGAAGTTAGTGTGACATCTTTAGTGTCTGTCAGAGTTGTTTTTCTCCAGCCACCTTCAGCAAAGCTGGATTTAGCCTGGACTGGTTGGTGTGACATGCCTAAGAGTAATGAACAATGGGATTTGAACTGGTTGGAAGAAGCAACAGAATTTGAAGCAGGGACTCAACCACAGGAAATGACACAGCAGGACAATAGAGTAGACATGCTCACCTGCCCCCACGGTTTGAACAACAAATCACACAAAAATACTTCCACACGAGATAGGAAACCAAGGTGAGTGACTACAGGTCCTCTGTATAGTGTAGAAATAAACTCTGAAGGGGGCAAGGACTGCAGTTTTACATTATACCTCTCCCTCAACTCCAGGCATCACAGTGTGGAGAGAGGTATATTCGGGAAGGAAAGGGAACTGACCCCAATGCCAACCCTCCCCAGTAAAACCCAGGACTGGGCAGGCCCACATAGCCCCAGACTTGAAGCCAGTTCCCATGGACTGGGCTTCCAGGCCTATCCTGGCAGCAGACTGAATCCCACAGACCCAGGATCCAGGCCTATGCAGCAGATGGTGTCAGGCCTAACCAATAGGCCAATCTCAATGGCCCCAGGCTCCAGGCCTGCCCTAGTGTTGGGTCAGGCCATGCCCTCCGCACATGGGTTCTAGGTTTGCTGTAGGGCCAGCAACTATAAACCCAGGCCCCCAGCTTGTCCCAGTGGACCTAAACGTCAAGCCTATCACAATACCTAGTCAGTCCCTGCAGTCTTAAGGTTCAAGGCCCACCATAGCACCAAGTCAGTTTCTGTGGAATCAGGTTTCAGGGTATCCCCTGTGATCCAGGTAACCAGTCAACAGATTCGTACCAGTGGATCCAGTCCCTGGGAGTCTCCCATCTGCTAGATCAGCCTGCCCAAGAACTCCAGCAGCAAGCCCACCTATGGACCACACCAGGTGTCCTGCCTAGAATCTCCTGACAGGCTAACTGGTGAAGTGTCTTCTCAGATAAATCCTATCAAAACTGGAATAAGTACTTGACTTCAAATGCCCAAGATACTAACAGCCCCGAGAATGAAGGACAAAACAAAGTGCCAGGAACCAATCTTGGAAGACATGGACACTGATCTGCCTGACAAAGAGAGTTGAATGATTTTTAACAGTTTTAATCTTTTTTTTTTTCCCTAGAGAAAGAGAATCAATTTTTTAAAAATATTTTTCATCTTGTTTTTGTTTCTGACAGTTGTGTATGTGGTGCTGGGGCTCAAACCTGAGTCCTTGCAAATGCCAGGCAAGTGCTGTACTGCTTAGACATCACTCCAGTCCCTAATTAATCATTTTTAGAAATTAAATTCTGGAGTTAAAAAAATGGAAGGGGTCTGGAGCGGTGGCTCAGTGGTTACGGCACTAGCCTGGCATGCACGAGGACATGAATTCAAACCCAAGCCCCACGTACAGAACAGAGTCTCGGAGCAACAAAAGCCACATGAAAAACTAAATAAAATTGATTCTCACTGTCCCTCTCAAAAAAAAAAATGGAATAGAGATCATCAATAGCAGAATTGATGAGGCAGAAGAGGAATATAAACTCAGGTTGTTGAAAAATATACATTCAGAGGAGAAAAAATAAGGAAAAGGAAAGAAAGTTTACAGGGTTTATCAAAAGAGCAAACTTCACAACAAAGATTAAAGAAGGAAGAGAGGCAAAGGCATAAAAAGTTTAAAGAAATAGAAAACTTCCCAAATCTAGTAAAAGATAGAAACATCTAGATACAGAAAATTAAAAGTTCTCTAATCAGATTGAATCCAAATAAGACTACTCCAGGTTATAATCAAACATGGAAGAAAGGATTCCTGAAAGCAGGAAGAGAAAAATCAGCAATATCTTATAAGGGAGTTGTAATAGGGCTAGTGAAAGATTGCTCAGCAGAAATCTTACATTAGAAGAGAATAGGGTAAAAATATATTCAGAGCTAAAGGAAACAAACTGGCAACCAAGAATACTGTACCAACAAAGCTATCTTTCAGGAAGTGAGAAAGTCTCCCCAAATCGCTGTAATCGCTGTAACATCTATCTTTGCAGCTGGAGAGGTGGCTCAGTATTTGGAGTGCTTGCCTGGCATGCACAAGGACCCCCAGTTCAAAACCCAGCACCACGTACACAACTAAGTATCAGACAAAGGCCAGAGAATAAATAAAATTGATTCCCTTTTTCTCTCACTCTCTCCCTCTCTTAAACAAAAAGAAAAAAAAATCTATCTCTGAAGAAATGCTGCAGGGAGTTCCTGCTCAAAGAAAAGGATGGTATTAGTAAAATGGAAACATGAAAGTATAAAACTCATTGGTGAAAAGTACATAGCAGGTAGGCATGGTGGCACGTGCCTGTAATTCCAGCAACTAGGGAGGCGAGGCAGGAGGACTGACGTTTGAGGCCAGCCAATGAAAACCTAAGCAACTTAGCAAGGCCATGTCTCAGATTTAAAAAGGGCTGGGGATGTGGCTCAGTGGTTAAGTGCCCCTGGGGTTCAATCTCTGGTTCCTCCCAAAAGTAGATAGTCAAAATCAGAATTTTTTTTTAAATAGTGATGTGTAAACCACCTATATCTTTAGTGTGAAGATTAAAAGATAAAACTACTTTAAAAAGTAATAGCTAAAATAATGTTAAGGGACACAATATGAAGAATACATAAATTGTGACAAAATATGACGTAAAAGTGATTCTCATATATGATCAAAGTTAAATAATCAACTAAAAATAGCTTATAACTAGGGGGCTGGAGTGATGGCTTAGTGGTAGAGTGCTTGCCTGGCATGCACACAAGGATCCAGGTTTGAACTGCAGCACCACATACACAACTAAGTGTCAGATACACTAGGTAGAAGGCAGTGTGGGATGCCAGTGTTGGGGTGCCAGAGATAAGAGGCTGGGCCGAGGGAGGGATACTTGAAACTGGGATCACGAGCAGGTCACTAGGGATTGCCAAATTGGTGTCTACAAGAGTAAATGGCTGAGGGAGGGAAGGAGGAAAAAAAACCCACTGGAAAACGAAGATCGCAGAACAGAAAGGCCAAGTATTAGAAGAATTACCTACGCAGCTATTCAAATTACCAACAAAAGTTTAGGTGGTGGAGCTGAAGAATGGAAACCAAATATGGCACAGGGGCCAGAGGATCAAGCACTAAGCAGAGGGAGTGGGTGGTTTAGTCTGATGGTCTGGGCCACAGTGCCGAGTTGCAGGAAAGACAGGAGGAGGGCAACTCCAAACCACCTCGGAGTCCATGGCGGTCGCTCTGGGCGTGCTGATAACTGACAGCCAGTTCCAGAGGGCACTGAGAAGGGTTTCCAGAATATGGGGAGAAGTGAGATGGAATCAAAGGTGCCCTGCAGAGTGGAGGAAGTTCAGGGTAGAGCCAGTCTGGGGGTGACCTGGGAGTCCTAGGCCTCCTGTGACTGGGAAAAAAACCAAAAACCTTGTTCATCATTTATTCAGAGGAGGGAAAGAATCAATTTTATTTTTTTCACCTGATTTTTGTTTCGCTGACACTTACTTGTGTATGTGGTGCTGGGGTTTGAACCCAGGTCCTCACACATGCCAGGCAAGCACTCCAACCTCTGAACCACTGCTCCAGCCCCCAGGGTTAGGGCCTTAATGACATCAGTCATGACCTTAGCTCCACCATCCATTATCAGAAAAAGGTACAGAAGCTTGGAATGTCAGGCGGTCGGGGTCCTGAGCCCCCTCTTCCCTCCTGCTAATGGATGGTGGAGCTAAAGCCTGAGGAGGTGGGTCTTTCATGGAGCACTTGGGGTCACTCTTAACCATCGCCAAGAGGACATCTGAGAAATGTTTGAATACTGTACAGTTCACTGCATAATGTACATACCTTGGAGCTCCCAAGAGTGAAATGGATCAGACTAATTACATTAGCCTGGAAAAATATTTATGATCAAGTTAAAAAGCAAGTTTCAGGGGCTGGAGCGGTGGCTCAGTGGTTAATGCGCTTGCCTGGCATGCACGAGTACTCGAGTTCAAACCCCAGCACCACTTACCCAATGAAGTCTTGGAGCAATGAAGGCCACATGAAAAACTAAATCAAATTGATTCTCTTTCTATCACTGTCCCTCTCTCTTTAAAAACAAACAAACAAACAAAAAAGCAAGTTTCAAAAACGGTGTGTGTAGGGGCTGGAGTGGTGGCTCAGCAGCTGAAGTGCTTGCCTGGCATGCGCAAGGACCCGGTTTCGAACCCCAGAACTACATACACAGCTAAGTGTCAGGGAAAGGAAAACCAGATTAAAAAAGTAAACAGAATTGATTCTCTGTCTCTCTCCCTCTCTTAAAAAAAAAAAAATGGTGTGTGTAGACAGGATGGGTGGCAGCTTAGCAACAGCTGACAGATCTAGGTGAAGGGTGTTCGATTTGTGTTTTCTTTTTCTATCAAAGTTAAACCTGTAATTCAACATAGGGATATCTACTATAACTTAATTTAAGCCTTTTTTTTTTTTTAAGAGAGAGAGGGACAGTGAGAGAGAAAGAGAAACACCTTTATTTAGTTTTTCACAAGGCCTTCGTTGCTTCAACACTTAGTTATGTACGTGGTGCTGGGGTTTGAACCCGGGTCTTCATGCTTGCTAGGCAAGCGCCAAAACTGCTGAGCCACTGCTCCAGCCCCAGTTTAAACCATCTTAAGTCAGGGAAGCCTGTGGCCAGGAAGAAGCCATTTTTAAATTCCCTACCAGACATCACAGTAGCCCTTTCCCATGCCCGCCCCAATTTTATATTAGCCAATCACCTCGATTGTACCCTTGAGCTCCTCCAATCACAGTGAAAGTGCTTCCTCAGGTTAGGGATAGAGTTCAGGGACCCCCACACAGGTGTGCTTGCTGGGGACCCCCTTTGGGAGCGCAGCCTTATTCAGAAGTAGTTTGCCTTGCTCACCCACTTCCAACCACATGTTTGATTTACTGCTTCCCCTTGTATGTCTAACAAGGGTGTCTGGGTGTTTGGTACACACTTGCCACTTACTTCTCTGTAGGGTCACAAGGTTGACAGTAATGCTCAAGAATGGTACTGAGCATTATGTCCATAATGATTTTTTTTATTTCTGTTCTATTTTTTTAAATTTTTGAACAACCATACAAATTTTTAACAAAATAATATACAATAATGATTTTTTAAAAGAGAATTAAACTTTATTGTTTCATCTGGTTTTTGTTTTTTCCTCCACATTGTTGTGGTGTGTGGGATCAAACCAGGGTGCCTGTACATGCCAGGCAAGTGGTCTACCACTGAGCCTCTTCTCCAGCCCCATAATGATTTTTTTAATAGAAGTAGATGTATATTTATACGCATAAATGTAGAAGTATGTTATAATTTTAGAAGCCAGCCATGGTGTGGGGATTTGTTAAAAAGGACTTGGACTTCCAATCTGATATCATTTCAAACAGAGTAGGGTCACAATGATGACTTCTACATTTTAAAGTACTTTCTGGGGCTGGAGCAAGTGACTCATGGGTAGAGCACTTGCCTGGTATGCTCCAGGACCCGGATTCAAACTCCAGCACCACATACACAATTAAGTGTTAGAGAAACAAAAATCCTATGAAAAAATAAAATCGATTCTCTCTCTCAAAAAGATAAATAAAAGCATTTTTTTTTATTGAGAAGATAGTCAGTATAGGATGATGAAATCTGGCCCCTAGCGATACATTCTCACAATCCTTCTAGATACATCTCAGTTATTTAACACTTGAGGACAGCTTTGAACCCTGCTTCCTCTATATTCTCTCTTACTCTTCCTCACAAAGGTCATTTGTATCTGAAAACCCCTCCTAGAATGAATTCTCCCATGTCAGAAATAATGGCCATTCTTAGTTCCTAAACTAAAGCTCATTTATCCATAAACACAAGGATATTAAAGTGGCTGCAGCTATGTGATTACCACCAGCTGACAGCCTGATGGCAGGTGGAGTCTCTCAATTACCCAGCTCTGCTTTCATGGCTGCATTGTATGTTTGAATGGATGGGAGCAAAGAGCATGTGTTTGACATTCATTGTTCACAGAAGGGGGCCTTTCATGCAAAAGAGTTTTAAAAAACAATGGAAACAATGCAAGAAGTGTCAGGCTGTTATTACTATAAATTAGCAAATTACAGAGGCTTTGGGAAAAATTAACACTCAACTACAAAACAGAGGTGACCTTGGGGACAGCTGTTTTCCTGAGTTTTTTACTCTCAGGGCCCTAAAAATCCAGATTGAGTTCTGTGTGTATGTGAGTGTTACTTGGGCTGACTGCAGGAGCATTCTATCTGAGTTACATTCCCAGCCCTTTGTTAAAACTTAATTTTTTGGGCTGGGAATGGTGGCGCTTGCCTGTAATCCTAGCAGCTCAGGAAGGTGAGGCAGGAACATGGCAAGTTCAAAGCCAGCCTCAGCAATTATAGTGAGACCCTGTCTCAAAATAAAAATAAATAAATATATGAAAGGACTGGGAATGTGGCTCAGTGGTTGAGTGCCCCTGGGTTCAATCCCTGGTACAAAAAAAAAAAAGATTTAATTTTTTGAGACAGGGTCTCTCACTAAGTTGCCCAGGTTGGATTTGAACTTTCCAACCTCAGCCTACCAAGTAGCTGGGATTACAGGAATGTGCCACCAAGACTAAGTTTTAAAAAAAATGCCTTGGAGGCTGGGGTGTAGCTCAGTGGTGGAGCACTTGCCTAGCATGTGCAAGACCCTGGATTTATCCTTAGCACAAGAAAAATAAGATTTTTAAAATAAAAATATGACTTGTAATTCTCATAAACCAAAGTGGTTTTAGGTGAATCTCGGCATAGCCAGGTTCTTGTGGCATGGGTGCATCTCAGGATTTGACTGTATTTCATTTAATCCTTGCACAAGCTTCGGACACGGCAGCCCAAGAGAGGGCGGTTTGCACAAAACCCAGCCAGGAGAGGGTATTTCCAGGTTCAGAACTCTTTCTGACTGCATGGTGTCCGCCCACTACACTAGGCTCTCTGACCTGTTCTTATTCTGATATTTTAATTTTGAACTTTTTTTCCCTCCATTTCCATAGTGTCTTTTTTTGGGGGGTGGGGGGAGGCAGCGAGTCTCAACATATTATCCAGGCTGTCCTGGGCTTAAGCCTGCCTCTTCCCTTAACCTCCCAAGTAGCTGGGCACCACTATGCCCAGGTCATTTCCATAGATATCTCTTTCATAAACAGAAGTGCTCACATATTTTAATTTGTTCATGCAGCTCATGCCTTTGTAAGTCTAAACTTGGCCGTCAGCTACCTGGCACAAAGCTGGCGTGGATGAGCCTATCTGGCATCACCCTGCTGCTGGTCAACCCAAGGACTTATCAAGTGGGGAGAGAAGTTGGACCGTCTTAGGCAGGAGGTACCAGCCTTGCAAGACAGGGAAGTAAAACACCATGGGCCCTCAAGGTGGGGGACTTGGTAGGAGGCAGAGGGAGTCTAGTCCCAGCTTCCCCACTGTCTCCCCACTGTCATGTTTACCACGCTTGGCACTTCCCAGGTCTTCTGCCTCAGCCCACCTGACTGCTGAGAATTATGTGTCCCCACTTAAAGACTGGATTTCCAGCCAGGTGCAGTGGCACATACATGTAATTCCAGATTTTCAGGAGGCTGAGGCAGGAGGCTCACAAGTTCAAAGTCAGCCTCAGAAACTTAGTAAGGCCTTGTCTCAAAATAAAAAATAAAAAGGGCTGGGGATGTGGCTCAGCGGTTAGTCACCTCTGGGTTCAATCCCCAGTACAAAAAAAAACAAGAAGATGACGACGACTCTGGATTCCATCCATGTAAACACTTAGGGTGCATGTGCAGACCTTCTGGCAGTTGGGCTGACACTGGCGACTTTGCCGGCTGATGCCCAATGAGAGAAGACGGAGCTGTTGAGACCGGACTCCCAGCAGCTGCCAAGGCCATCGCTGAGAGTGAGAGCAGGGCAGCTGGGGTTTGCACAGGCTGATGCATCTCCTGAAGGGAGGGGAATGTGGCCCAGATGTGAGCAGAGGTTACTTCTTGACTTGCAGAGACACTGAGATGTGGGTGCCCCTCCACATGACGGGACCCTTTAGAAGGGAGCAGGGGGTCCTGCAGGGCTTTGCTCAGGGACAGCAGACCCTGTGGTATTGAAAATAAAGCCAGGCTTTGTGATGCACAAGCAGCAGGGTCAGCTGGTTTGGCTGCACTGGGCACAGGATGACCAGTGTGGGCAAGGAAGGGGCAGCTGAGGGGTGCCTTGCTGAGACGGAGGTAAGGATTTAGGAGAGAGAAACGCTGAATCGTAAAGGAAACAATACAAGTCACTGAGCTGCAGAAGGCACAGCTGTGAATCTTGAGCAACTGCCCCTGGCCCAGCCTTTGTAAAATGAGGGACGTGCAGGAAAACAAGCTCCACCTCCATCAGTCTACTGTAGAGCCCTTGCTAAATGCTGGACCCCCCAGCCCGAGTTCTCCCTTGAGTAAGTGTTTACCTTCCTAAACCTTTCCTATCACGTATGCCAAGGACCCCACTGGCCTCGATGGATGGAAAATTACCAGAAATCACTCGTGTGAGCCAGACAGCAAACCCCCACTCACTGTTTCCAAATCCACTGACCCAGCCCTTATCAGAAAACAAATCACACCCTACCTAGATTCCTGCTACAACTGGAAAATGCGCCCCTTGGCCCCTCCCACTCCATTCCCTCTGTGTCTACCCCAGGCTGTAAGCGGGAGGAGGGGCCCAGACTCCACTGGGCCCCTCCTCCAGGTGACTCCTGAATAAACCTGTGCTACTGTTGAGCCCAGGCTCTCCTCTCTCCCTTTCATTCTCCTCTTTCCTTACATAATGGGGCCAACGCCCCCAGAGGGGAAGACCGAGCTCTTACTCCCTCCTGTCTTGTCTTCCTCCTTACTCTGTCCCTCTTAGCTTCCCCTTCATACAAGCGTTGAGATTCAGAGCACCCTCCAAGTTCACTGCAGCTAAACAGCGGCCTGTTCGTGACCCAAAAATCAACCCCCTTCTGGGGCGAGGTTTTTGCGGGCTTTTTGCTGCACGAATGGAGCAAGAGATTTTCCAAGCTCTTTATTGATGTCCTCCTTCTTGTCTCTGCGCTCTTTCTGTCCGGCCAGACCTCCAGATCACACACTTTTCTCCATTTTGTTCCCACATGCAACACTAGTCATACTGATCACCTCACTGGAGCCCTGCTAGAGACTCCCTCATTTCTGGATGCTGGGCGTCCTCACCTTGGGACCGGTGTTGGGGACACCCACTTGCTCCCAGGTGATCAGGCTCTGCTACTGGGTGGAAAGGCTTAAGTAGAGGACACTTTGTTTTCTCCTGTCACCTCCATCACACCTCTCCATTACTCAATGACCCAAATCCAGAATTCAGGACCATTGATCCAAAAATACTAACAGATCTTGAAAACTTCCTACAACAAAATAGCAAATGGTCTGAAATGAGACCCATGTTTCAAGGTTCCCACCAAGGGTGGCTCCTCTGGACCTTCCCTTGACCTTGACTGAGTCCACTACCACCACCTCTCCCTATGGTGGCTCCAGTAAGGACCAGATTGCTGGACATCACATCCACCAATGAGGCAGAAAAAGTTAGGCAGTTCAGTGTAGGCAGAGCAATGTGGGTTGATAAGGAGATCATCTTTTCCGAGAAGGCAAAGACATCCCCAATGCTAATGAGGGTCTGATAAGACAGGCCCAGATGCAGACACTCCCTGCTGCTAAGCAAGGAACCACAATCTTTCTTGGCGCCTAAGGCATGGATCAAAGAACCTAATGCATGGATCAGAGACTGGACCAGAATTCCCAGTGCCTGTACAGGGGCAGGGAAGCAGTGACCAATCCAGGAGAGGTTGTCATATAAAAGGGGCAAACTCACTGCCTCATCGGCTCTGTCCCCTTCCCCACTCTGGGGGAAGTCTGCTCTTTTCTGTATGTTTACTTTCTGTGCTTTCTATAATAAACTTCTCTACTACGCTTGCCTCGGGGTCCCTCGGTTTCATTCTTCTACTCCCAGAGGACACGAACCCAACATGCACATCACTGGCATCACCACCAGCCATAACCTACTGGGTGA
>PVKS010038723.1:0-17739 GCA_004027875.1 Aplodontia rufa | reverse complement strand
TGAGAACAGTTTTCATGTCCACCCAGGTTGCACTCTTGGACAGTTTAGTGTCTGCCTGCACAAATTCCTGTCCCACTTCAGCTGGGGACCCAGGAGCCACTGAAAATCTTGTGGATCCTGGCACAAATGTAAGAGATTTGTTGTTCCAAGGAGAGTGGCCGGCCTGAACTGAGCTCTCCTGGGACCATTGTTGCCGCACTCTTGAGTGACTTGAGGTCCCCACTTGCCCCAAGAGATGATGCGAGGGGCAGTCACAGCCCAGCAGCGGGAGGCAAGTGGGAAGGAGACACCAGCCCAGCTAGACCTGCGTTTGTGGAAGTCTCAAATGCAACCACAAGGGGGAGCAGAAGTGCAGTCCCACTTTGCCCAGGATTTATGGGACCACTCTGTTCAGAGTCCAGGGTCTGAAAATAGAGGGAAGCACTTGTCCCAGGCTGACCCTTCTATTCTTAGGTCGCTGAGGCTGATGCTAGTCTCTGCCCAACCTGAGAAGTCCAGGCAGTAGCTGCAGGACCCACAAGGAGATTCCCCCAGCCTGTTTAGGTCCTATTGAGCAAAATCCCTATCACCAACTCTGCCTGCAAATCAGCTTGTGTCAAGGTTGGAAGTGAAGCTTCTAAAAGCAAATCACCGGAACAGTAGGGAGGGTCCACCAGGTCTGCACAGTCCCCAGGGCAGACAGTCAAAACATTGGGGATGTGGCGCTCTCTGGTCTGAGCTCATTATTCCAATTTGGTTCTGGGTTCACTGTTCTCAAAACGGTTTTCTGTACTGCCCACTGGGAGGGTTCAAAATGGCCATGGCTGCCCCACTTCTAGAGCAGTGTACATTAATCCCAGGGCAGCCACTATGAGCCCTGAGCCCAGCCACTGCTGAGGCTGCCTGCATCCTTCTGCTATCAGCGCTCACCACTCTAACTGACTTTATTTGTGTGTGCTGCTTCCTCCCCTCAGGGCAATTCACCTGTGCACCAGCTGGGTTGCTGGAGCTGGCGATTTTTTATTCCGGGATTTCCTGTAAGCTCAGTTTGTCCGTGGCTTTGTGGCACTAAACTTCCTTACTTGGATACTAATGAATTTAGGGAGAAATGTTGCTGTTCACCCACCTCACAGAAAGGCTTTTCTCCCACTGTTGGCATCCAGCATTCACGGAGAAATTTTTCATTCAGCTCTGCTTCCAGTAGCCATCTCCGACTCTATCTGGGTCTAGTATTTCTTGGTTGGCATCTCTTTTCTTTCAGAGTTTGGTATATATTATTCCAAGCCCTCCTTGCTTTTTAAGGTCTGGTTTGAGAAGCCAGTTGTGACCTGAATTGGATTTCCTCTAAATGTTACTTGCTGATTCTCTCTTGCAGCATTTAAGATTCTGTCCTTGCTCAGTATATTGGATATTTTCATAATGATGTGCCTTGGAGGAGGTCTGTTGTGTATTTGGAGTTCTATATGCTTCCTGCATTTGAGTTTCCATTTCATTTTTAATGTTTGGGAATTTTTCCAATATTATTGCACTGAAAAGCTGCTGCGAACCATTAGTTTATCCCCATAAGTTTTCCTTCACACCAACATCTCCTAATTTTGGTCTCTTTGTTATTCCAGATTTTTTTAATATTATGTTCATGATCTCTTAACACCTTTTCACCATGGCCTACTTTATTTTCAAGATTATTTGCTTTATCTTCGAGATTAGAAAATCCTTCTTCAAGTCATTTAATCTATTGGTGATGTTATCTGTTCAATTTTTAATTTGATTTATTGATTCTTTCATCTCAAATATTTCTATTTGATTGTTTTCAGGATCACGATTTCTTTATTGAAGTCATCTTTTATTGCTTGTATTTCCTCTCTGTATTCTGTCTTTACTTCATCTTTTAGCTCTTAGAACAATCTGATTATGAATTTTCTAAATTCCTTCTCTGACATTTCTTCCACTGCACTGACATTGATGTCTTCTTTTTTTTATGGGCACTAGGTTGGGTGGATTCAATGTGAGGCATCAGCTAACCCCAATATCATTCCCTTTTTTAAGAGAAGATATTGAAATCTATTTACTATATAGTCTCTTCTAAGCCAACTCTTATTCCGTTCAACCTTGTGAAACAAAAGTTTGTTATAATTTTTTTCTTCAGTTCCTCAAATTTAGTTAAATACCTACAATGAATTTCTGGAACAGATTTAATGATAAGTTGCTTAATTAGTAACTTTATTATTAAGTGGGTACTAGAAGAAGGATGGGAGGAAGATTGGGTAAATGGGAAAGGTGAAGTGGAGGGCTTGGGGAAGAGAAGGGGTGAGAAAATGAGAGAGGGAGAGATCGTAATATTAGTTAATTTGCACTAAGGTAAAAATGGAGAAAGAGAGAGAGAGAGGGCACAAATATAGTTTAATTTACACCAAGGTAATGGAAGTTAAGAGGAGTGTTAGGTAAGTAGGTTGTACCTATTAAGGCTGGAAAATCCACCACTTTTTTTTCCTTTTTTTTTTTCCCACCACTTTCTTCTGGCTATTCCATGCCAGTTCTGTATCTGCTTCTCTTTGGTATGGTGCTCTGATCCTGGTTGAAGTCATGGGCCTCTGGTTGTGGGTGACAGGAACTGGAGAAGACTTCCCCTGGCTGGAGGAACTCTAGGTTTTGTCTCAGTCCAACGTATGCGCAATTATTACCAGTCAAGAACTGGACCAAAGTTGGTCACTGTGTCCATTGGGTGAGTGGAGAGTTGCACTGGGCAAGGACAGCCCAAGTGTCTGCTGAGGGAGCCTTTGCTCCTCTTGGCACTTTCCTGGGAACTGAATGTCAGCAGTTGGCTCTGTCCCTTTATTTGTGGAGCAGGGTGGGGAGAGAGAAGGGGACTTCATCAATCCACTGTCAATAGAGGTCTCTATAGAAATTATCTCCAGTTCAATTTCCAAGAGTGTCCTCTGCAGGGGGTATTTCCCTGGCTCACTTTGCAGCTGTTTGGGTGTGGGAATATTTTGTCCCTGTTTTTATTCTGTGAGGTGACTGGGGGGGCTGCACTAAAATGGCTGTGGGGTCCCAGCCCAGCCCTCTCCTAGAACTTGGCTTCAAATTAACCACTGTTTCACAAATAAAAAATTTCCCTCTTTTACCATTGTGGTTTTTTTTTAATAGAGAAGGACAGTAAGAGAGAGAGAAAGAGAATCAATTTTTTATTTAGTTTTCACGTGGCCTTCATGGCTCCGAAACTTCGTTGTGTACTACCATTGTGTTTTAAGTTATGAGTGCCCCTCTGAGGATTCCTTCACATGGATGAGCTCAAGAGGGTGCTTTTTGTTCACCCACCATTTCTCTTTCAGGAGCCCCTCCCCGACATTCCCTCTGCTAACAGGTCAGGCAGGGCTCTAGAAGTTCCTCTTTCAAACCAGCTGCCCCACCTACAGTCTCTTCAGGTCTCAGACTAACAAAATCAAGTCTTACAATATTTTGTTCATTTTTGTTACCCACCTCTACACTCTGCCTTTATATGCAGCTTCCTTCAGAAGTCCTGAGGAGACCAGGAAATCACTGCCTAGCTTGATTTCACTATGATCTGCTCTTTGTATTTCTTCTTTTGAGAAGTGTCTGTTTCATTCTTTTGTCAATTTCTTAATTGAGTTATTTGGTTATTGTTGTTGTTTGTTTGATTTGAGTTTTCATGTATTCTGGATATAAATTTTCTATTAGAAGAGTGGCTAGCTAGTAGAAATGTTCTTCCATTCTGTAGACTCTCTTTTCCAAAAACATATATTCTAGAAAAAAGTAGCCTTTTTAACAAATGGCTTCCATATGTATAAGAATGAAACTAGACCCTTAGTTCCCACCCTATAAGGAATTGAATTCAAAAATGGATCAAAGACCTAGGAGTTAGATTGGAAAATATGCCAAATGACATCTTGAAAAGAAATTTGGAAAGGTTTCCAGAAGAAGTTCAGAAAGATGTAAAAGAGCTACATTCCAATTGGCAGAGAAGGATGGAGATAGTCATTCCATGTAAAGAAACTTACACAGAAGTGACATAAAGGCACGAGAACACAAAGTGTGTTCAGAAACCACATCTGACTACCAAAACTGAATGCACAGAGGGCAAGTTCACTGAATAAACATGGTCTCAATTTGTAGCAAGATTTTAATGCCATTAGTACATTTGGAAATTATTTTCTAAATGATGGGAAAATTTCAGCAACTTTACTTAGAAACATTAAACAGCAATTTTGTAGTATTTATTTAATATATAAGGCCTCATTCTAAAATATGATATGCACAATCTTATTTAATCTTTTCAACAAATCTAGGAATTAGATTGTAGATTTGAGGAAGCAGATTCTCAGAAGAGGTATATAAGCTAAAAATTAAAATAACTTGGAAGTAACTACAAATAGTTCAAAAACAGTTCTTATTTTGTATGCAAGATTTATTCCACTCCACCTACCTCTTTAAATCTGTAAATTATTTTTTAAGAGAGAGGACAGTGACACACACACACACACACACACACACACACAGAGAATCAATTTTATTTATTTTTTCATGTGGCTTTTGTTGCTTTGACACTTCATTGTGTACATGGTGCTGGGATTTGAACCCTGTCCTCATGTGTGCCAAGCAAGTGCCATAAAAGCTGAGTCACCACCCCAGTCTTAAATCTGCAACTTAAAGCATTAGTCTGAAGAAATTACTTATGGGAGACTCAAGTGAGAAACAAATGCAGTAATGGAGTTCATTTAGGAATTTTCTGCCAAAAAAAAAAAAAAAAAGGAAAAACAATTAAAACCCATGAAAAAATGAGAGCCTGAACTAGAACAGGGATGGAAAATGGAAGGACAGATGGGGTAGGTAGTGTGAGGTTATTACACAGAACACTGGACAACTGGGTATTTTCCCTCTGGGACAGTTCAATTTTGCAGAAGGAAATAAAAGCAAATTGTGTGTTATTATTATTTATTTATTTGGTCAAACTAGCTTAAGGGAAGAAAACTGAAAATAGAAGTAGAATATAAAAGCAGATGTCAAGGAAGACTTTTTAAAAGAATGTACACTATAATATCTTTCCTCCTCTTTCTTTTGAAAGAAGACATAAAAGTTTTCAATGTTCGTTGGTTTCCAAATCCACCCACTTACACCTGCTCAGAAACATCTGTTTTCTTATAAAATGGAAAGTGCAAAAAATAAAAAGGCCAACTAATAATAACATACGGTGAAAAGAAAAACTTTTTGTTAGTTTATTTAGTTTCTTTTCTTTTTCTTTTCTGGGCTAAAAAAAAAGGCAATGTTTAAAATACTCGTTGAGAACTTAACTGTACATTATTTATTAGACTTAGGTATAAATACTGCAAATTTCCCATGGTGCTTTGGATTCCTGATTCTTCTTTAAATGCTATTGTGATTAGTGCACCAAAAATTTCATATAGCTTTATAGATATAGTTATTCTAATTTATGTTAAGTTTTAATTTATTAAAATTTGAATATTTGCAAATTAAATTGCATTTTCTCTGAATACATTAAAAACCACTGGCATATTTTATTTTAGATCTCCAAGAACACTAGCATCTCTAAAGAAAATGTAATATAGCACAGCAATGAATCTTAGAAAAGGAGAGTCAGGCTAAGAAGAAAGTACATTTCACCTGACGAATGAATGAAGGAGACAGCCATCCCAAAATCAGCAAGGAGACCATTCCAAACAAAACCAATAATACAAATAATAACTCTGAGACAAGAATAAGCATGGAATTTTCAATGGATTAAAAAAATGTGTGTCTAAAATCTGGAGAGCAAGGTGAATAAAGCAATGACAGATCAATTTGGAAAGTTATTCAGAAAGAAAATAAAATAAATAAATAAATAAGCAGGCTTGCCTCTGAAGTCAAAGAGAAAAAAAAGTTCTATTTTCAATAAGAATTCACTGGAGTGCTTCATTATGAGAGTAACAGGTCTAATTTATCTTTTTCAAAGTTCACTCTGATGGCTCTGTGGATAACGAATATAGGAGGCAGGAGTACAATCCAGGAGACCAGTTAAGGAGATTTAATGATAGTCCAAGTTAAGGAATGATTGAAGTCTAGGACAGGATCAGTGAGACAATGGAAAATATTCACAGTGGAGATGCACATTTTTGGAAAAAGTATATCTTATATTAAATTAGAATGCTTCTAAATCATATTCAATTTATCTGTCATGTATAGCATTTCTTTTATTTTTAAAGAAACAAAAATCTCTATATTTAACAGTAATTAAATGAATGAAGCATTTAAAATATAATAAAATAGGATTTCTCTATTCAATATACTATGGTTTTCAGAGCCAGACTTTCCTTAGATATTAATAAACTTGTTTTATTCACAAAAGGAAAATGACATTATAACATTGATTTCATATACAACTTTTGAATATCTTACTGTGCTGTTTATCTGCTCTTTAAACTCATTTAATTGGTATGTTTTCTAGTAGGTGTTTTCTTTAAAGAATATGTCATACACATGAATTTCAACAAAATCAGGTCATTATAAACAGAAATGTTGAAGTGTTAATTTCCTGTGTACCTAAGATAGGTTTGGAATTTTCTGTGCATGAGTAAGCTATAATTGAGTTAATTGATAATGAACATCGTTGATGTTTTTAAATGATGCCTATCCTCAATCTACAGAAATGCCAGCTTAGTTGGAGTTGTATGAACAGTTTACATTTTCTGCTAGGGTATGCTCAGAATCAAGTGGTGCTGGTGTAATGAGATCGTCTACATTAAGCTCTGGTAATGGCTTGCTGCATGATCATCACAATGATAATGTGTTGCAATTTATCACACCTGCCATTGAAGGAGCACTAAGAATTTCACAGTGTCTCAATAATCTATTCAGTTAGCTCCTTTCCTCTTGAAAGTTTCTAAAGCTGTTTAGGAAATCATGCAGCAACTATGGGAAAGTTTTAGTGTACTCAATATGGAGGAAAGAATTGAGTACAGGGTCACAAAGATATAAATTGCAAGTGAAACTCTTTGCAAAACTGACACAATCATATATGTTATAAATGCCTGTTTTGTTAAACTGGGAAACACACTAAAATACTTAGATCAAGTTTCTCATTTTAGAAGTTGACCATTTCTGTTTAGTCTCTTACTCATCTGTTCTCGCTGAAGGTTTGGAACTTACTGAAAAAATGGAGGTCTGTTCCTCTAAAACAAATCCTTGCATTGCTCCAATGTAAATGACCATGTATTCAAAGCTGGTTTCCTATCTAACAAAATTGATAATATGTTTACGCATAATATATTTGGCAACCTAAAATATTCTAAAATGCATTTATATTATTTGAAAATAAAGCATAAAGTCTACTGTGAATATGATAAATAAGATATGTGTTCATGGTTGTTTGGCATAAAATGTTAGGTGAGTTTATAGACAACTAGACATCAAGTAATTTTTCTTTAATCTTATGCTCTCTGTACATATTTATTTAAGTCACTGGATTATTGACTTTATATAAGCACTTACAGAACATTCTCAGTTGATAGATTTTCCCAAAAGCTTAACCCTTAATTGAAGATATTTTAAGGTTGACAAATGCCTGGAAAACTATTTGATGATTAAAAATGCATTAGCATTGACCCCAATTTAAGAAAATAAAGAAGTTAAAAAAACAGTTAATAAAGAAAGATGGTTTATATTTACACAGAATAATTCCCCAAACTAAAAGTTTATTTCACTTTATACAAATTGTGTAGACTTCACTTTATACATTCCTGTTTAAATCACAATTCATTATTGAAATATCATCAAAACTCACCTGATGGGAAAATGGTTTAGACCAGAAAAATATTTTCATTCTTCTCAAAAAGAAGTAGGTTTGGACGAAGGTGAGAGGCAGCAAGCTCATGAGACAGCAGCAGCCAGCAGACAGTCCCAGACATGGCCCAGTTGTCAGCAACTGCTGATTGAGCACTCCTCTCCAGGCAGCATAGATGGGCGCGACAAAGGGTCCTCTTAATTCAAAAAGGACAACCACATGAGGAAGTGGCATGTATGGTCAGGGGGCCTGTTTTTAATGAATAGAATCAGAACATCAGGACGAATTTCCAAAGAGTGTTACATACATCTGTCTCAGCTTAGCAAAAAACATGTCTCCTGTTTCTATGGAAATCAGAATCATTGCAGAAACAAGGCCATAAGATGACTCAAAACTGAGGAATTCTTAGAAATGGCTACAAGTCTGGGGATATCTAATTGTAGAAAATCTCAATTATAGGGAGAACAACATAATACCTGGTAGACATTCTCTCAAAATGTAACACTTTTTCATGATGACATAAAATGTAATTTTTATGATGATGTACAATATTTAAGGTAGAATCGAGGCCTCTGGGTGCTCCTGCTGCGTTTCATGACCCTCTTTCTCAAAAGATACTACATGTGAGTAGTTGGTCCATGGCATTCATGATTGCTTAGATTTATCTCCTACATGTGCTTCTATTGAAAATGAATAGTATTATTCTGTATTCATTAAGATTTATATTTGTATAAAGACTGTGGTGCTACACACTTGTTTTGCAGCTTGCTTTTTCTTATGTTCTTTGATATTCATCTTTATTGATATATATACAAATACATATGTATATGTGTATGTATTTCAGCATTATGGATAAATTGTAATATGTCTAGTCACAACGAGCTAAGGAATTTTCTTATTTTTCTAGCATAAAATAATAATGTTCCCATCTCTCTCTATTTTTTTAATCACAACATGTTTCTTTGAAAATTGTTTTTTGCATCTTTAATTTTACTTGATATTGTCAAATTGATCCAAATATATTACTGCTGTCTTCTCCAACAAAAGAATAATTGCTTAATTATAAATTATATTATCAAATTTTTAATTTCCATACAATACAGATTATGAATTATTTTGTTTGATATAAAGTATCCTGTTTTCCAGGAAGCATGAACACCTTTCATTGTTACTTGATCCTTTGTCTTATTCTCATTTTTTTTTTTTGCTACTATAACAGAATTCCACAGACTGGGTACTTTATAAGGAAGAGAAATTTATTGGCTAACAATTCTGGAGGATTAGAAATACAAGATTGAGAGGCTACTTCTATTGAGGGCCTTCTTGCTGTGTTATCCCATGGCAGAAGGGCAAAGAAAGGGGGGGAGAGAGAGAGAGAGAGAGAGAGAGAGAGAGACTGCTTGATTAAAGGAAATAGAACTCGTCCTTTTTCAGGAATACGGTCCTGTGATGATGGCCTTAATCCTTTCATGAAGGCAGAGCCCTGGAGCCCTAATGTCCTCCTAAAGTTCCCAGCTCCAAACATTGCAGAGGTGAGAATCATGTCTCTAACCCCAGAACTTTGGGAAAATATTCAACCATAATACCATCATTTATCCTTGATATAATAACCTTTTTCTCTAAAATAGCTTTCCTTTTACTTACAGATTTCTAAGATAAAAATATGTTATGGGGGCTAGAGCAGTGGCTCAGTGGTTACAGCGCTCGCCTGGTGTACGCGAGGACCTGGGTTCACACCCCAGCACCATGTACACAATGAAGTGTTGGAGAAACGAAAGCCAAATGAAAAACTAAATAAAATTGATTCTCTCTTTCTCTCTCTCTCTCATTGTCCCTCTCTCTCTTTAAAAAAAAATGGATAAAATATGCAGAAGCTTACAGATTCTTGGGGACACATCTACAGATGTTTGCATATCTTTAATGAAGCATGTGATGAAACCTTACTAAAATGCATGAAGAAGACCACACTATATGAAACGGTATTTTTATACTATATATAAAACTTAAATAATAAAAATGGTAATCTTTCTGAAGAAATTTGTTAATTCAATTCAATTCCAGTCTAAATCTATATATTTTCTTATGATATTTGATGCCGTAGACTGAATGTTTTTGTACTCCTCAAATTCATATATTGAAGGTTAAATCCTCAGTGTGATGGTGTTCGGAGATGAGGAAGAAATTAGGTCATGTGGGTAGAGCACTCTTGAATGAGATTAGTGCCATTATAAGAAGAGACTAGAGAGAGCTTGCTTTCTCTTACTCCCTGCTCTTTACTATGAGAAGGCAAAGAAAAAATATTGCCACCTGAGAGTCAGGAAGATCACCCTCACCAGACAGCGTATCTGCAGAGCCTTGACCTTGAACCTCCCGGTCTCCAGAACCGTGAAGAATGTGGGACTGCTGCTTATAATCCACCAGCCTAAGGTATAACTGCCCAAACTGAGACACTCAGTAATCTAATTCTAAAATTCTTATTGGAAATGAAAAATAAAAACTAGCTAAATGCTCTACAAGAATATTTTGCAGAAGAAAAGGAAGAAGTTGTATCAGTCACTACTCATCCATCTCTGCAGACCATCTTGTCCTCCTGTTTCTTGTTCCAGTCACCTCCAAGCCATCTTTCTTTTCTTATTGTCTAAAGAGAGGGAGGGACAATGAGAGAGAGAGAGAGAGAGAGAGAGAGAGAGAGAGAATGAATAAGTTGTATTTAGTTTTTCATGTGGCTTTCATTGCTCCAACATATCATTGTATCTGTGGTGGTGGGGTTTGAACCCACATCCTCGCAGATGTCAGGCAAGCACCATAACCACTGAGCAACCCCTCCAGCCACCCACCACCAACACCCAGGCATCTTTCTGAACATTCACTACAACCTGGACATCCCTAAGCTCATGTACTTGCTATGTTCTTCTTGCTTCTTACCTTAGTGTTTCCTGCTCAGCCCCAATGACAGCACAAAATGCACTAGGATAAATGCTTCATGAATAGATAATTACCTTTCTCCTTGAGCATGGACTGCCCTACACTCAAATAATTTACTGCTTATTTGAGGACAATCCTGAAAATCCAGCAATCAGTTGCACATAAGGGTTCCCCTGTGTCCTTGCTTCATTACCCTGTTTCTCACTCCTCCTCATTAGGATTATACTCCCCAAAGTGTCACATGAGCTTTCTAGCTTTGGCTCTGCTTCTTGGGAAACCCAGAATAAGTCAGTCAAAATCACCTATAATATAGCCAGAGTTTTTATAAAGCTGAAGCTATTAAGACAGTGTGACATTTGTGCAGGGGATGACAAACAGACCATAAGGACAGAATAGAGTGACTTCAAAACAGTCACACACACAAAGACATTCAAGAAGTGACACAGGGACATTAAAAACCATTGGAGAGAAGATAAAGCATTTAATAAATTGTGATGCACTAGTGGATTATGCATGTAAAAACTACTTCCTCATTCCATAGATAAAAGTTATTTTTGAATGGATAGAAGACCTGAACAGGAAAAGCAAATCATTAAAATTCTGGAAGAAAACAGAAAAAGTCAGACTGTGACATTGCAAAATGGAAGCAATTTTTATACATATAAAAAGCATAGACTCCAAAGAAGCAATGTTCATCAAACACTGTAACAAAAAGAAAAATTAAAGCCTGAGAGGATAGCACATATAAAATAGTCTCCAAAATCCACTTGTTTTACAGATATCTTATAGATACCTTACTTATCCAAAAATATACATACCAAAAAGAAACAAAATGAACCTGACAGTGGCTGGAGCTGTGGCTCGGCAGTTACAGCACTTGCCTGGCATGTGCAAGTACATCGGTTCAAACCCCAGCACCCATGTACTTAGCTAAGTGTCAGAGCAACGAAAGTCATGTGAAAAGCTCAATAAAAATTGATTCTTTCTGTCTTTCTTTCTCTCTCACTGTCCTTCTCTCTTAAAAAAAAAATGAACCTAACAGAAAAAGCGTTAATGATATGAATAGGCATTTCACAGGGGAGGATAACTAATGATCAAGGGACATGTTAAAATATACATGTTAATTCTAATGAATAGTCTAGGATATAAAAATCTGTATGCTTGGTATTAGTATAAGAAGCTTTATAATTTCATTTCATTCCTGATTATATTGTTATTAGATTTTTAATTCTTACATAACTTAATTGGAATGATTTCCTTTCCAGTAATTAGAACCACAATTAAATCTTCATAAAACCCTATAAGGTAAGAAGAATTAGTATGTCATTTTATTGACTTGTACCCAGAAAAATAAATCAACTGGTTCAAATTCATATAACCAGAAAATGTCAGTGCTGGGGTATGAAATCAAGGATTCTGGCTCCAGGCTTTTTCCTTTTTTTTTTTTTAAAGAGAGAGAGACAGTGAGAGAGAAAGAGAAAGAGAGAAATAACTTTATTTAGTTTTCCACATAGCCTTTGTTGCTCCAACACTTAGTTGTGTACGTGGTGCTGGGGTTTGAACCCAGGTCCTCATGTTTGCCAGGCAAGTGCTGAAACCTCTGAGCCACCGCTCCAGCCCCTAGGCTTTTTCCTTTTAACCTCTATAAAATCCTTGCTCTCTGAATGAACTGGGTAAAAATTGTTCTTTCTTTCCTTATTCTAGTATCTGACATTTATCTTTTCTTCCCAGGCTTAAAATAACTGACAACAGGCTAATATAAGCTCTAGGACCGTGAATCCTTTTCCTATTCCTACCTTTAAAGACAACACATTAGCATTTCAGTCTTAAGCTTGATATTTATTTTAAAATTCTAATAGAGTAGCTGTAAAGCATAGTGGTTAAGTAAACTGGTCTAGAGCCAATCTACCTGAAATTCAAAACTAAGCCTATTTCTTTATTCTCTAATTTTTAAATTCTCCATTTGTCCTCTTTGGAAACTGTTATACAATGATCATTATATGAGTCATTATAAGAGTTAAAATATTAATTTAATAAAGCACTTTGAACAGCACTTTACACTACAAACTCAATAACATTACTTGTTATAGACAGTGTTACACTCTTGTCTACACCAGACCGTGAAGGTAGATAAGAAGTTTATTTGCATTTATCATGAATAGTTACACAGAGGAATTTATTTCTTTTATCTTCATGTTCACTGTTTATCCAGTTTTTCTAAGAATGTTCCCCCTCCATTCTTATATTTAAGTAGAATGATTAAGTTTTAATTTATTTTTGTCCATCCACTGATTTGGAAGTTAAATGTCCCGTGTCTAATCTGTTTTGAATTTTCTACATAAAAAGCGTATTTGCTTTGATGAATTCTAAAGTTATTAATATTTTTATCTATTTAAACAACAAGCTCTGGTAAGTTTTATTAAAGAAAATTTTTGGAATCCGAGGGCTGGTGTCATGGCAGCAGCAGCAGCGGCAGTGGATGCCCAGCTGTGCTGAACCAGAAATCTCTCCGTGGATGTGGGGCACCAGTGGTGGGAGAAGTACCATGCTGTGAGGTGGGTGATTTCTCCCCAAATTTGTTTCCAATCAAGGAAAGGCGCTTAATAACATGGAGTCATAAGCAACTTGATAGTTAACGCCACCTCACCCAGCTACCAAGTCTACAGGCAGGAATTAGCCTGGGGGAGAGGAAGCTGTCCATAATTAATTTAACTCGGCCACAGCACCAGAACTTGGGTGGGGGAACCCTGTGATCTCAGTGTGCAGCAGTTGGGACAGTGGCACTGGGGTTGTTGCAATACACCAATCAGAGACCCTAACTCTGATAGTGAGTAGAAGTGGGGTGGCACTGTCATCTTGATTCCCCTGGAGGGTGATACTGGACACTCAGTCAAAAGTGAAACCCAAGTCATCAGCTGCAGTGCGGATTAGGGACCTCAGTCCAGAGGAGTGGAGAAACAGCTCAAAATACTCAGTGTCTTGAGTATCTGCCCTGGGGACTATGTGGGACTGGCAGACCATCCCCTTTGGTCTTTCGACTTGCATTTGGAGGATTCCCACCCACCCTCTTATGTGCCAGAATTTCAGGAGGAGTCTGTGGTCAGGACTCTGCTCAGTAGGGACTAATCAGTCAGTGTTGTCTCTGGCTGCAGGTCCAGCAGACATTGCCTGAAACTTTGAGACAAAGCAGTGTTTAGCATCATTCTCAGGGACCTACAAACAAAAGGGGCAGCCAGAAATCAGTGCCCTCCTCCTCTTTCAGACCTGGATCTCTATGTACAGACAAGATTTCATAGGTCATGAATTCTCCAAGTGGGACTGGGCTTCCATGCCCCCAGTGGTTGCATTTGAGACCTCCCCAAACACTGGTCTAGCTGGGCTACTGTCTCCTTCAAGCCTGCCTCCCCTTGCATGAATTGTGACTTTCCAACACATCATATCTTGGGACCATTGAAGTCCATGAGATACCCCAGAGTGGGGGCGATAATGATTCCAGGGGAGCACAGTCCAGACCAGCAACTCTGCTGGAATGGTAAGAGTCCTGTACAGCTACACCAGGATTCACAACCTTCCCAGAGGGCTCCTGAGTATCTGGCTGAAAAGGGACAGGAGTTTGGGTAGGCAGAAACTAAACTGCCCAAGGTTGCAACTCAGGTGGCCCTGAAGTCTGCTCTCTCAGGAAGCAGGGAAAGTGATTGTTTGAAACCCTGCTACAGGAGAAAAATACAGGGAGTCCTCCTGGGAATCTCACAGTCAATTTGAGATCACCAAATCTCACTCCCTCCAATAAACTCAACTGGGAAGTGACTCCATCTAAAAGTCAGCTATGAACATGTACATATTGACTTCATCAGTAATAATTCAGAACCTCCCCAACTCTTTTTCTCCTCTATTGTTATTATTGAAATTGGTGTTCCTGGATGTATAAATTTTATTTTGTCTGCATGTCTATGTGGTTGGCTTTTACTGTTATTCTGACTTCTTCTATTTAACTGCTGTATCCATATCGTTGGGATTCAACTTGGGAAGACTTCATTATAGCAAACTAGTCCTCTGTCTCCTTGAGTCAAAGAGACCCCCACTCTATACTACCTGTCAATTCCTAAACTGCATTCTGTTCTCTCTCATCCTTCCTCAAAGACTTTACCCCACACTCATCCCATTTCTATCTTTTCCTTATTAATAGAATGGCCTACATCACTCTACAAACTTGTAGCTCTATTTCCTAAATCACAAGTTCCACACTACCTTCCTACCTCATTCCCTTTGCTCTCTAGGCATTGTTTTTCCTCACCTAAAGAGGACCTGCTAAACTAAAGAGAACTTCATACCTGAAAATTGTTGTTTTCTTGCTAGCTAAGTATAGTGTGAGAGCTCTCATGGAAGAAAATTGCTAATCTGATTGCTCCTATAGATGCTAATCAACACTGTAACAGCTATAGTTGACTTTGTGTGGTGCATGCATTGGCTGCACTTATTAACTTTTACCCCCTATCCTTTGTGGTATTGGAAAACTGTAAGGTTCACAATACTTCACTGAGTGGTGTGGCAACCATTGATCTATGGTACCCAAATTGTACCCCAGCCCAACTATGCAAAGAGATAGGAAGCTCCAATACCATAAGCAAGGCCCCCAAGAGAATTAATCATTGTTGGACCTCAAACCACACTCCCTGTAACTGAAAATTAGGAAAAAAGGGAAATAATGCCTCACCTCAACCTCACAGCTCTCTACCCAAAGAGTCCAAGGTTGAGGTCCTAGATGAAAACCTAGAAAAATGTAATAACATTATGATTAGTAATTTAATCAAAGAATTGAAAGAATATTTAAGTAAAGAGATAAGAGCAATTTCAGGAGATGAGAGACCACATATATAAAGAGATAGGCATCCTGAAAAGAGATGTAGCAGAGCTCTCAAAATTGAAAAATACTGTCAACTAAATCAAAAGCTCATTTGAAGATACTAAATCAGAGTAAACTAAATAGAAAATAGAACCTCAGCTCTTGAACAATGAACATCAGATAATGAAGATAGGCTGAGGAATGTCAAGTTCAAGGAGAAAAGACAAGAAAATAAACTCATTGTATGTGATCAGAACTTCCAAGTACTATTTGACAAGATGAGAAGAAATAATGAGAGAGTAATTGAGATTAAAGAAAACATGGAACAACATACAAGGGTATTAAGAACCTTCTAAGTGAAATTGTCAAGGACTTTCCCTATATCAGAATTGACCCAGAATACCAAATTCAAAATGCCTATAGGACACCAAACAGACCTAACCAAATAAGAAATTCACTAAAGCACATCATCTATAAAATGAAAAACAGAGAAATTAAGGAAAGCAGCTAGGAAAAAACACCAAATCATATTAAGAGGCAGACCAATTTGGATTACTATAGATTTCTCAGATCAGACAATAAAGGCCAGGAGAGCATATTTTTCAAACTCTGAAAGAAAACAACTTTCATCCAAAGATACTATAACCTGAAAAACTCAGCTTTAAATGATATGGGGAAATTAAATACTTAAACAATACATTCAAGCTAGCAAGATACATGAACACAAAGCCTGCACTACAGAAAATTCTCAAGGACATACTCCATTCAGAGGAATTTGCAAATAACTTCCAAAACTCTTAAACAAAAGAAAATCAATAAGCACAAATCACACCTAAATATATCCAAGTTGGCAAAAACACAGCAATAGTCACAATGTCAGAGTCCCAGATTCCCATGTCTATTTTAACTCCAAATGTGAATACATGACTCAATACACCAATAAAAATATACAGATTGGCTTACTGTATCAAATAACAAAAACCAACAATATGCTGCCTACAGAAAACACACCTCACAATCAAAAATAGACAGAGTCTGAAGGTGAAAAATTGGCAAAGTGTCTACCAGGCTTGTGGCGTGAAAAAGCAAGCTGGCGTTGCGATCTTAATGTCAGATAAAGTTAATATTGATCAAAAACTAGTCAGAAAGAACAAAACACTATATCAGAGTTAAACGAACAATTCATCAAGAAGAAATAACAATAGTTAACATTTATGCCCCCAATTACAACCCTCCCAAATGTATGGAAAAAATACTCAGTGATATTAAACCTCTCATTGATCTCAAAACAATAATACTGGGGGACTTAAATACACCATTATCAATAATAGACACATCATCAAAGCAAGAAATCAACAAAGATATCTCTAACCTAAACAACTCTGTTAATCACCTGGACTTAGCAGACATTACAGAATATTTCTTCCTAAATTGGCTGAGTTTATCTTCTTCTCAGCAGTTCATGGATCCTTCTCCAAAATAGACCACATTCTAGTCCACAGAGCTAACCTTAACAAATATTAAAAAGTTGATATAGTCCCATGTACCCCATTAGACCACAATGCTATGATCTTAGCAATCAACAACAAGAAAAACAACAGAAACTACTCAAATACTTGGAAATTGAATAATACCCTCTTAAACAAAGAATTAATAAAAGAGGTAATGAGAACAGAAATCAAAAAATTCTTGGAAATGAATGAGGATGATAAAACAATATATTGAAAACACTGGGATACTATGAAACCATTCTTAAGAGCTTTTTTTTGGCCTATTTTTTTCCACATTTATTAGAAGTATATAGCGATACAGGATACAGATGAGGGGGAAACATTGTCAAAACTGTAGCAATCAATGTGTATAAACTTTGTTAACCAGGGGTAATGCTAACGTATAGATATGCTATTATGGGTTTCATCTATTGCAGTTTCCCCCAGAAGAACTCATGTGTTAAATGGGTATCTAGTGTAGGAATAACATCGACTTCTGGGATGGTTACCCCATCTTCCCAATCACCAGACTCCTATGAGTTCTTCATATACCCTCCCCCCTCCCCATCCCCTTCCCTACACCTCCAAGTTACCTAGGGAGCTTTCACCCCTGTTGCATTGAAAGTCATTCAATTTGAGGTTTTGTTAGGTCAGCCGTCTGTCCTACTGCTTCAACATAAATTCTAGTATCAACAGATGAGAGAAAC
>PVKS010038722.1:0-17737 GCA_004027875.1 Aplodontia rufa | reverse complement strand
TTTCTTTGCTCAGACACTTTGTTGTGCATGTGGTGCTAGGGTTCAAACCTGCATCCTTGCAAGTGCCATAACCTCTGAGCCTCTGCCCCAGCCCATAGTGGTTATCTTTTTCAAGATGAGAGGCTGAATCTTCCCCTCCCTGCCCCAGCGGTGCTGGGGTTGGAACGCAGGGCCACGTATATTAGGCAAGCGCTTTACCACTCAGCTACACCCGCAAGCCGGAGGGCCTCACACATTCTAATCAATTATAAAATGTTTGTCTCACAGCTCCACCACCATCCCAAGCTCTATGTCCATTTTCCTCCAACCTCTTGTGACATTTCTCAAACTTATGACCTCAGTTGTTGTCCAGGCTGCCTGGTGGGAGTCAGTCGGTCAAGAGCTGAGACAGCCAGGAGAGAGGTGCCGTCCCAATGTACCATCATAGGCTTGCTGTGTTTCAGGGATGAATGTGACATGCGGTCACTGCTGGAGGAGGAGGGTCAGATGAAAATGCAAATTTGCTGTGACGGCAGTTCTGTCATGAAAGTTGGTGGCCAGGTAAACAGGTCATCCCTTCTGACTTGGCCTTTACCACTTACTCTTCATATGCTCCTCTGAGCCTCTGCACAGCCACCTCTTTGTCCTTTTTATACGGCCAGGGAGCCAGAGTTCCCTCATAATGACATGTTATCAAAGCTTGCTGGGCTTGGGGACACTTTTTTCTTTTTTTTTTCATATAAATTCCCATCAGTGGAAAAGAATCCCTGCATTGCCTCTAGGCTGAGTGCAAAAATAGACGGTGTTTTGGGAAATCAAAAAGTAAATATGCAAATAAATGAACTCCAAGCAAGAAATTGAGGCAAACAGTTCTCTGTAGTTGGTAGAGATAAAAAGTGCATTTAATTTTCTGCTTTCTGCCTTGCAATTCTTATAAATTGTCTATGATGAGCATGAGCAAGTGTTAGAATTCAGGAAATTACACTTTTTATTTAAAAAAAATAAATAAAGGGCTATAAAATGCTGAGGGTGCTTTGTGTTGTGGTGCTAGGGATTGAGCCCAGAGCCTTGTGCAGGATACACATGCACCGTACTGCTAAACTACGCCCCAGACCTATTTATTTATTTATTTATTTAGGTACCAGAGATTGAACCCAGGGTGCTTAACCACTGAACCTCATCTCCAGTACTTGTTGTTTTTTTTTTTTTGGTTTTTTTTTTGTAGACAGGGTCTTGCTAAGTTGCTGAGGCCAGCCTCGGCCTCCTGAGTGCCTGGAATCACAGGCATGCACCGCCACACCCAGATAACCTGAGTATTCTTCTTGACCATTATCTGTGATGATAGTAAAATGATTGAATAAGCCAGGCAGATGAATATCCCTGCCTTTTCTTACTACTCTCTTCCTCTGAAGTTTCCGGACTGCTGTTTAGAAAGTCTACTGCATTGACTTACAGATAACAGCCATTACAGTGATTCTCCGCCCCCCATTCCCACTGCCTCCGAGCGCTCTCTGCAGCTGAACTCCATCCCTGGCCCAATAACAGTGATTCTTTAGAACGGAGATTCGCATCTGGAGCATCTGGGGAGCGGTTATTAAAAAAGGGCAGCTTCCTGATTCTAGCCCTTTAAGGGTCCAACTCTAGGTCCAAGGTGAGCTGCTAGCACCTGCTTTGAAGGGGCTCCTGAGTGATTCTGATGGCCTGGTTGTGAGCTGCTTCTGATGCATCTGCCAGCGGGCCACAGAGGTCACCACATGCCAGGCATCTCTGTCCCTGCTGCATTGTTACAGATGTCCAGTTGTCACCCCTCCTCAAGTCATCTTCCTTTCTCCATTAAGCCCTCATAATCACTCCCTCTGCACTTGAAAGATGACAGATCTGGCAGCTCTCCGAGCAGAAGATCTGAGACTCAAGTTCAGCTATAGCCAGGCCACCCTCCTTACAAGAGGGGAACCAGGTCACCCAGAAAAGCAGGGTCTCGTCGCCCCATACCAGTGCTCTTGTCATGACACCAATGACAGCCAGATTCTATTTCTTGCTTTTGTTCTTTACTCTGGTTTCCTTGACTGAGTCCCTCACAGTCCTCTAAGACCCAGAAGAGAATCATGACCAATCATGGGTTTAGAGTAAAACAGCCCTGACCCCACCCCCCCACCCCCGGGGGCCTAGCACTGTGATCCTGGGGAAGTGACTTCCCCCCCTCTGAGCTTCCACTTTCTCCTTTGTAAAGTGGAACTGGCAATCACGTGGCTATCACCTCCCAGGGCTGTTGCTGTGAAGCTAGAATGGGATACATATGGTTTCTTAACTCTGGTGGTTAACTGTCACCCCTGCTCAAAACCTCACCCGCTTTGTCACCAGCTGGTGGGGGCATCCTGCAGCCCAAGGGCAGGACCTCCCGAGCAGTCTGTGTCTCACAGGATCAACACCTGCAGCCAGCTATGAGGAGGAGGAGCTGCCCCCTGACCCCATGGAGGAGACGCTCACCATAGAAGCCCGATTCCAGCCTCTGCTCCCAGAGACCATGACCAAGAGCAAAGATGGGTTCCTAGGGGTGAGTCGGGGCCCGGGCAGCCCCACAAGCAGGGCTGCAGGCAACAGGCTCACCTGCGCAGGCTCCCTCCTGAGCATGGCTCTGTTTTCTTTTCCTCTTTCCTTCCTCTGTCAGCTGTCCTATGAGTCCCACTGTGCTAGCCCCTGAGGGTCCCAGAGTATGATGCTGTCCCTGCTGTCCAGCTTCACAGTTTGCTGGGGGAGTAGGACAGAGAAGCATGAGCCCCTGCCCCCAAGCCGAGAGTCTGTGATGGCTCACTGGAGACAGTGACAGTGGCAGAGGCTGACTCTCGGGGCAGGAAGGAAGAGCAAGGGCAGTGGAGCCTGGTGATGGAGCTGCCCGCTCACCATGGTGACTTTCTGCACCCATCCTTCCCCCAGCCTTCTAACAGGGGCCTGGCACCTGGCTGGTGCTCTGTTGAACTCCAGTGAGCTACACCTGGGGTTCAGCCCTAGCAGGGCTCTGGGGAGCGTGGAGGGGAGAAGGTAGGAGAGGGACAGATGCTAGTGCTGCCAGCCCCTCCCCGCCTGGTGTCCTGGTGTGAGCCCTGATTGGATCCACCAGGTGGATCAAAGCTGCCGACCCTGCCTGTCCTACTCTCTCCTACCCACTCTGGTCACCTTTCTATATTCCATCCATCCTTCCTTGCTTCCAAACTACTGGGTTCTCTTTCGTCTGTGTGCTTCTCCTAAGCTGTTCCCTCTGCTGGAAACAGCCTTTTCTCTTTGCCCAGGCCGTGCCTGCTCAGCTGAAATGCATGAACAAGAGCTGAAGGCACAAAGTGCCAGGCCAGTCAGCCAAGGCCAAAGAGCTGGAAAGGCTGGGTCGGGGCGAGTGCAGGGGCATCCTAGTCAGTGGGGCTCGGTTGCCAGACCACCAAGGGCCTTGTTAAGTGACTTTGGCCTTCATTCTGCAGCAGCAAAATGCCACAGCAGATTTTGGAATAAGAGTCCCCTCATCGGAGTCATCCTCTCCAGGCTGGGGATGTGAGTGGCCCAGGGAGGTAGGGGGTCAAGTAGACCAATTCCTGGAATGGGAGGAGGCGGCATTAGGGAGAGCAGGGGCAGCCTGGAGGATGCTGGGACAGGAAGAAAGGACAGGATGTGGCCACTGAGGCAGCATGAGGGGGAAGAGTCAGTAACTCAGGCTACTGGCCCAGGTGGGAACTACAGGAGGGCAGAGAATGGTGTGAGTTTGGACACGTTGAAGCTGAGGTGCCCAGGGATGTCCTGAGAAGTCCAGTAAAGCGGTTGACCTTCCACTGCAGGATCTGGGCTGGAGGGAGAAGTGGCAGGGATGGGCCTGTCCAGCAGATGAGTCCCCCAGAGTAGTGGGAATGAGGTAGGGACACGCACCTGGGGCACACCTGCTGCCCATGGAAAACAGAGCAGAAGTGGCACTTCTAGCCCTGGCCCTTCCTAGCAGAGCCCACAAAGCCAGTGCCCCCTCTCTGGCAGCTCCCTGCAGGGTTGGCCAGACTGGGAGCAGGACAGGAGGGCAGATAGCCTGGCCCCGCGCAGCTGGCTGCGAGAACCTGCTTGTTACGCCCAACACCAGGAGCACCCTGTACCTCTTCCCTCCCACCTCCTGTGGAGCCTGTTGTTTGTTTGTTTGTTTTTAAATCTCCTGGTGGGGGGGAGAGAAAAGCAATTTTTATTTAGCCTTTCATGTAACCTTCATCTCTCGGACAACTCGTTGTGTAGGTGGTGCTGGGGTTCGAACTCGCATTCTCACGCATGCCAGGCAAGCGCCGCAACCACTGAGCACCGCTCCAGCCCTGGAGCCGGGCTTCTGAGATAGGGAAGAAACAGGCGGCTCCCTGGTGGCTGAGCTCTCCTGAGGGTGCCAGGCATCACTGTCCCAGTGGCTAAAGCCTCAGAGGGACTGAAGAGCTACGGAGAGTGAAGCTTCTACAAGGTCCCTGCTGCTCCAGGGTCCTACCTCTGAGCTGCAGGTGGTGGTATTCAGACACCCCTGGGGGTTCTGAGCCTGCTTCCCTCCCACCCATGAGTTTTCCAGACAGGGAAACCGGCTTAGGGAAGACCTGTTCCCGGGACCCCAGCCAGGGTGGGTCAGGCCTCACTTGAGGCAGGGCCCTCTCTTGGGGTGGCCTTCCTTCACCCTCCTGAGCCTCATCCTGCTCCTGTCTAGAGATTTCATCCAAGAGATGGTTACCTGCCTCCCTCATCAGACTCAGCGCCAAAATCCAAACTGATCGCATCTGTGAGACATTAGCCCCCTGGGGCAGTTTTAGGGGCTCAGGGAGTGGAAGGATAGGCTGGTGGAAAAGGCCAGGCATCCTGGTGTTGGTCTGATGACCCATTCTTGTGAGGCCCCGAGCTCCACCACCCTGATTCTGGTCCTCCTACCCCCTCAGCTCCACCCACTCTGGGCCTGGCCATTCCTCCGCGGGCTGCTGAACACTGTTTCTCCAGCTGGGGGCCTGTTCCCAGAACTTCTGCTCTCCCCAACCCCAGGTCTCCCGCCTCGCCCTGTCGGGCCTCCGTAGCTGGACAGCAGCAGCATTGCCGAGTGCAGTGTTCGCAGCCCGCCACTTCCAGCCCTTCCTTCCCCCTCGAGGCCAGGAGCTGGGCGAGCCCTGGTGGATCATCCCAAGTGAGCTGAGCGTCTTCACTGGCTATCTGTCCAACAACCGCTTCTACCCGCCACCGCCCAAGGGCAAGGAGGTGAGGGCAACCATGGTGAGACCCGGGCCCCTGCCCATCGATCCTTTGGACCTGCCCCTGCCCCCCCAGGGTCCCTGAGCCTTCAGATCCAGGGCGGACCCTCCCCCCAGGCCAGCAGGGCCCAGTGAGCCAGCCTAGGGTCTCCACTGCTGTCCCCCAGGTCATCATCCATCGGCTCCTGAGCATGTTCCACCCACGGCCCTTCGTGAAGACCCGCTTTGCCCCTCAGGGGGCCGTGGCCTGCCTGACGGCCATCAGTGATTCCTACTACACTGTGATGTTCCGGTGAGTGTCCCTGCAGCTGGCCTGGGACTCACGCATTGCAGAAGGTATAGCCCTGGGAGGGGAGGACTGAGGCCTCCAGGTCCACCACTTCCAGCTCTCTGAGCCTCAGATTCCTCACTCTGGCTCAGCATAGGGCAGGTGAGAATTTGGAGAGAAATGTGCGGAACTCGCTTAGTCTGGGGCTGATGGCTGCGACTGTGTTGTCCATACAGAGGGCCAGGGTGCTGTCACCCACACCCTCAAAAAGCAGTGGGAATTCAGAGGAAGGTCAAGGCAAGACTTCTGGAGAAAACAGCACCCAAACTGGGCCTTGGCCTCATCTGGAAGGCCTTGTCCTCTTCCTGCCCCACACCCTCCACCTGTGCAGCCTTCTCTCCCACAGGCGTCTAGCCAAGGCTCCCAGGATTTGAGGGAGAAGACAGGGGAGCTTTGGGTTAGCAAACTCTGTTCCCTGCAGGATCCATGCCGAGTTCCAGCTCAGCGAGCCTCCCGACTTCCCCTTCTGGTTCTCACCAGGCCAGTTCACCGGCCACATCATTCTGTCCAAAGATGCCACCCACATCCGTGACTTCCGACTCTTCGTGCCCAATCACAGGTGGGAGCTGGGCCTGGCCCAGCCTCAGTACCTGCTAAAGTCCATCCCTTCCCAACCCCAGGGCTCAAAAACAGAGGGGTCCAGAGACCCCTTCACCCTCTGCCCCTTCCCTTGCTCCCCAGAGCCACCTCTTGGGAGGGGCCTGGATTGTCTTGGAAGGAGGCAGTGTGAGGCAAGCTGGGGGGTCCTGCCATCCACTGACAGGGACTCAGCCTGGCCTCCACCTCTGTGCAGCAACCCATTGCAGCAGCCAGCAACTCCTCCCTAAAGCTGGTGCCTCCCTGTCCTCCTAGGCTGACAGGCCCCAGACAGACCTGTAACCACTGCCTGCCCACACCACAGAGGGGAAGGCCAGCAGGTGGGCAGGGCCCCTACTGGAGGGGGGTCTGAGAATGCTTCCCAGAGGAAGAGACATCTTAGCAGAGTCCTGGGAGAAGAGGGAATAGCACGTGTGAGGACCTGAGCATGGCCCTCCATTTTCACAGAGCCCTGGAGGGGCTTCCAGGACAGCGCCGTGCTGCCAGCCTGACTGCAAGAAATTCCTTGCCCCTAGCAAGTGGCCACTTAGCAGGCCTGAGGACCCTGTGCAGTATCAAGACCTGGGCTGGGAGCCAGGGAGTCCCTAGCTCAGCCTTGGCCACAGTGGGCTGTGCGGCTAGCCTGGCCCTCTGTGGGCCTCAGCTTCCTCGCCTGCCAGGTGGGAGGTCCACTCCTGGCCATTTTCACTCATGGGGCAAGAGAGAGGCCATGGGAAGAACTAGTCCCTAGGAATGGGAGGGGCTTCTCTCCCTCTCCAGAGAGGTAGGGCAGGACACCTAGGGCTAAAGGGAAGAGGAGGAGGAAGCACAGATCTGCCCCCAACAAGGGTCGGTGAGGGGATCCTGGACCCGATGAGACAGAAGAAGATGACATCCCGGGCCAGCTGCTGTGTTAGAAGCAGGCACGAGGCTGCCCCACTCAGGTGCAGCCTCAGTGCTGGAGAGGCGCCTGGTCAGCAGGCCTCAGGCACCCTCTAGTGGCAGATCAGCAGATTGCACTGATGGCACCAAGTTCCTGCTGCCTACCCAGAGCTGGCACATGGCCCATGGTGCCTGTTTTTCACTCCTGCCTGACTCGGTGTCCTGCAGCAAGGCATTAGCCATCTCTCTGCCCTGAAGGGTCACGGGAAGCACATGATATGCCGTGAAAGCCCTCTGTGAGCTGTCCAGGGTGGGGCCGATGGCGGTGCCTTAGGAAGAGGCCCAGACTCTATGATCAGAATCCCTGTGGCTCTGAGACCATGGTTCACTTTGAGAAGCTTCACTGTTTTCATGTGTACAATGGGCGGCTCATGCTAAGCAGGATGAGGTCTGATCTCTCACGGGCTTTGATGATGTGCTGTGCCCTGGCCATCCCCAGGTCTTTGAATGTGGACATGGAGTGGTTGTATGGGGCCAGTGAGAGCAGCAGCATGGAGGTGGACATCGGTTACGTACCCCAGGTGAGTACCCAGGTGGTCCCCACCTGGGAGACTCAGTGCAGGGCCCTCCCCCTCCCCGGGATGAGTGGAGTATCCTGAAGGTCTCCAGAGCCCAGCTCTGGGACGTGTCTCACCACTGACCTCTGGCCCAGATGGAGCTTGAAGCCATGGGCCCCTCAGTGCCCTCGGTGATCCTGGATGAGGATGGCAACATGATTGACAGCCGCCTGCCCTCAGGGGAGCCCCTCCAATTTGTGTTTGAGGAGATCAAGTGGCAGCAGCAACTGAACTGGGAGGAGGCTGCCCGACGTCTGGAGGTGGCCATGTACCCCTTCAAGAAGGTGCGGTTGGGCAGGGGTGACGGCCAGGGTCAGACTCGGGGACTGAGCTGGGAGCTGTGGCGCAGCCATGTGCACAGGGCTGGAATGTGTACGGGGCGAGCGGCTGAGGCCGCATCGCCCGGGGCAGCAGGGGCCTCCCCTTTGCCACGCAGCAGCACCCCTTCACCCCCAGACATGTAAACCAAGACGTGCACGTGCACAGTCACGTACCCATATGCATGCACACAGACTCACACGCATGAACGCACCCCGCGTTCACAGCCCCGGCACAGGCCCTGCAGACGCAGCAACTTCGCTTTGTTGTGCTTTGACCGTAGGTCACCTACCTGCCGTTCACGGAGGCCTTTGACCGAGCCAAGGCTGAGAACAAGCTAGTGCACTCCATCCTTCTGTGGGGGGCCCTGGATGACCAGTCCTGCTGAGGTGAGGGAGCCCCGGCCAGCTCTAAGGGGGAGACCTGGGGAGGCCTTATACAGTGTGGGGGACGGAACGCTCTGAGACAAACGGCTCTCTTTTTGGAGCCATGCTGGACTTGGGGACTAACATAGTGTAGGGGCTTTGGGTAGGGCTCGCAGGGTGAGTGGGGGGTTCTGTGCTGAGCCCAGAAGGAGTTGCCAAATGCAGAGGAAAGGATCCCTGCAGGCTAGGCTCAAACTCAGTCATTTTCAGCTTGCTGACCTTGACCAAGTGACTGGTCCTCCCTGAGCCTCAGTTTTGTCCCCAGTGAAAGAGAGGTAACATACTTACCTCCCAGAGCTGTGAAAACGGAGGTGAAAGTACTGCAGACTGTGAAGTGCTGTCCAATACTGAGAGAGCAAGTGGTGCCAGAGGCTGGGCTATGTTCTTTCTTGGGATGTGCTCCCCGAGACCTGCTGTGAGGGGTAGAACAATGTCCTGCCTGCATCGGGTCACTCAGCAAGCATCCTCAGCACCTGCTGCACCAAGCAGCAGGCTGGCACTGGCAGGCCACAGCATAGGGCAGAGGCTGCTACGGAACGAGCAAGCACAAGTCAAGGCCATTGTCGCAAGAGCATGTGGCTGGGGTCAGGGAAAGGTTCTTGGAGAAAGTAACATCGAAGCCAAAACTTTGAAGGATAAGTAGGAGTTTGCCAAGTGGCAAGAGGAAGAGGGTTGTGCACAGAACAGTCTGTGCAGAAGCCCTAGGGCAGGAGAGATCAGTGAATTTAGGGAGGTGTTACGAACTCCAGTCCCTGGACCAGGTAGAACCCATCTGAAATGTTAGCACGGGATGTCAGTGTGTTATTGACAGTAACCCTAGCTACCATTTATTCAGCACCTACCATTTGAATCTGTTATTTCATCTGGATGCAGAAACCATTCTGCAGCCTGTGAGGTTTGCCAAAGTAAGATCACTGCTGATGGAAAACCCCAGTAAGACATGGGGGGCAACTCAGCCTTCTGGCCTTGGCCTCTACCTGAACAGGTTCCGGGCGGACTCTCCGGGAGACCGTCCTGGAAAGTTCGCCCATCCTCGCCCTGCTCAATGAGAGCTTCATCAGTACCTGGTCCCTGGTGAAGGAGCTAGAGGACCTTCAGGTGAGTGGGCGGGAACGGACTGTGGGAGCCCCTGGGATGGTGCTGGGGGCTGTGATATCAGGAGTGTGTGACTCTCCCCACAGAGCAACCAGGAGAACCTGTCCCACGGGCAGCTGGCTGGCCTGCACCTAGAGAAGTACAGCTTCCCTGTGGAGATGATGATCTGCTTGCCCAACGGCACCGTGGTAGGCACCGGGCGGGAGCAGAGGTGGGGATGCGGATGTGTAGGCTTCTGGGTCTGGCACTGCCTCCTGGCCGTGAACCTCAGCATTCATAATGGGAATCATGATACAGTTGTTGGGACTCCAGCGAGAAGTGGGACTTCAACGGCCCATTGGGGACTACATGACAGTGAGCACAGTCCAGTAGTGGGGTCAACATGTCCCCACATGAAATAGATCAAGTGGACAGAAGCATGACCTGGAGGGAAGATCCCGTCTAACCATTACAGCCAGCCCTGGGTGGTGGGGAGGGAGGAGCAGAGCCCTGGGGTGACCAGGGGAGGGTTCTGACCTGAGCCAAGGTTCCAGAGCCGACTTCTAAGGGCCGCTTATGTGGCCTCACCCACGTTCTTTGGGAAAGAGTTGATCATCAGTATCCTGGTTGTTTTGTTTGGTTTTGGTTTGCAGTGGCTGGGGATTAGACCAGGGCCTTGTGCATGCCAGGCAAGTCCCCTATCACTAAGCTACATCCCCAGCTCTTTCTTCTTTTTTAAGAGAGGACAGTGAGAGAGAGAGAGAGAGAGAGAGAGAATATCAATTTTTTAATTGAGTTTTTCACATGGCATTCATTGCTCTGACACTTAGTTGTGTACGTGGGGGCTGGGGTTTGAATCCATGTACGCGCACATGCCAGGCAAGCGCTGTAACCGCCAAGCTACCGCTCCAGCCCCCTCCCCAGCTCTTTTTAAATTTTACCTTGAAACAGGGTCTCACTACGTTTCCCAGACTGGCCTCCTGAGTCGCTGGGATTACTGGTGTGGCCACCATGCCCCGCTATCAATGCCTATTTTACAAACAAGGAGAGTGAAGCTCAGACATTGTCAGAGACTTGGCAAAAGTCGCAGACAATTGGGAAGAGCAGCTGAGCCTCAGAATCTCTAGCTCCCCCATGGAGGCCACCTCTTGTCCTCTAGTCCTGTGGATGGCTGGCGTGGGACTCTGCCTGCTGTAGGAGGGTGGTCAGCTGAGCCCAGACCCCAGGCTGGGGCAGTCCAGGGGCAGGGGCAGGGGCTGGGGCTGGGGTGGAGTGGAGGAGGCATCAGGAGAGCCTGCTGAGGAGGACAGGGCAGCAGCAGGAGGCTGAAAGTGTCAGGGACCAGGGAGGAAAGCCTAGGGGACTGGTTCCCACCGTGTGGAGCCTGCCCAGGCCCAGGCACTGGAGTCCTGAGGACGAGCCTGGCCCGCGCTCGCTTGTCTGGGTGCTGCGTTGTTGGCTTGTGGGTCCACTTACTGGGCACTCGCTCGTACCAGGCTCTTTGCAGAGAGGTAGAGAAACAGCCCTGTCCTCACAGTGCTCACCAGAAGCAGCTAGGAAGCAGGTACACAGTGTACTGGGCCTTCTGAACTGTGTGGTTCAGGGGTCATAGGAACAGGAGAAAGAGGCTGCTGGGGGCACAGACAATCTGGTAATGGACAAGGTGACATTGGAAGAGGCTGGGTGTCCACCAAGTGGACAAGCTGGGGAGCAGCTCTGTTAAGGGCCCTGTGTGAGCCTGTGGCAGAGGCCTGGGAGTGGCCGCCCCACACCCTCACACAGCCCTTCTCCCAGGTCCACCACATCAACGCCAACTACTTCCTGGACATCACCTCCATGAAGCCGGAGGATGTCGAGAACAACGTCTTCAGCTTCTCTTCCACCTTTGAAGACCCGTCCACTGCCACCTACATGCAGTTCCTGAAGGAGGGACTCAGGCGTGGCCTGCCCCACCTCCGTCCCTAGTGTGTCTGCTGGGCTGGTGGGCAGCCAGGCTGGATGGGACCTGGTGGACAGGGCCCATGTCCCAGAGCCAGAGTGGACCTTGGCCCACCTCAGTCTTGAGACGCCCCCAGCCCTACTCTACTCCAAGGTGGCATCGTGGGTCTGAAGTCAACTAAGGGCGGCCACCCTAGATTGTCTCGATGACCACAGCAAGATAAAAGGGGGCCAGGCTGACAGGGTGGATGAGCTACGGGCTCAGCTACTACCCTAGCCACCTGCCTCCAGATGCTGCTTGGGATTCCCCCAACGTGGGCAGGGCACACCATGACCTCGCTGGGCCTCCCGCATCCAGTCACATAGTCCAGGTCGGTGTGGAGGAGTGGGCTAGGAAGACAGCCACCACCAGCTCTCACCCTCCTCCCAAGGAAGCTCCAAGGACCCAGAGCCAGGGCCAGGCTGCCACACAGCACTCCTGTTGGCCGAGCCTGCCTTTCTGCCATACCCCGAGCTGCTCCTGTGTTTGATGTCCCCAGCCTTCTGGAGCCTGCTGCAGGACCCTCCTGCAGAATGGAGACACCCTGTAGCGCTGCAGCTCCCAGGGTCCTTGGCAGACCAAAGATAGGAACCCAGAACCTAATTAGGAACTTGGGGAGCTGCTGAGGAGTTCCTGAGGCCCAGGGCATTCCCACCACCTACCCTAGGGCAGGGTCACATCAGGACTACTGGAGCAGCGTCCCCATCACACGCCTTGCCCCACAGACCCTGACTCCATAGAAGTATCGCCCAGCCAAAGAACACAGCCTCCCCCAGGGCCAGCGCTGTCCCCGCTCAGGGGTCTCTCAGACCAGCTCACCCACTGTTGGGTGGCCACCAGCTCTCCATGGCCACTATCAAGGCCTTGGTCCACATCCTGAGCCACTGACCACAGCCTGTCCTTTTTTATACATGAAAAAAAAGTATTTGTATGTAAACTCTGTCACATTTTATAGGTATTTTTTATAACCCCAGTGCTGAGGAGAAAGAAGGGGGCAATGGCTTCCCCAGCAGCTGCCCCATGACGGCTGGATCTGAAATCCTAGATGGATCCAGCTTGATGTCTTTGCAGTTGCACGCATGGGAAGAAATGTTCCTCTCTTCCTTCTTTTCCAGCTTTTTAAAAGCAGTCCTCAGAGGATCAGAAGACCCCTGGCCTTGCGGGGACTGAGTGCCCTGCCTGCTGTGGGGACGCTCCCCGGAGCCATCCTCAGAGCCAGTCTCTCCTACCAGTATGACGATAGCAGCCAGTTAGGAGGCTCTGAGCAGTGTTTCTCATTTAATCACAAAACTGAGGTGGACCACGGTTCCTATTTTGCAGAGGAAGAAGTTGGGGTCTCAGGGAAGTAAAGTGACTCACCAAGGTCACTCAGTGCTGGGACTAAGACACAAACCCACACGTGACTCTAAAGCCTGTGTCTTGATTTGGGGGGTGCCTTGGCTCTGCACCCTACCCTTCTCCCTCCTATTTTCCCTCAGGTGGAAAAGAAAGCCTTTCAAATCATCAGGAGTCATTCCCTCTGGTCTTTGGACCAAACTCAGCCAACAGGGTGAGCCACTTAGTTCAGCCAGGTTCTGTGTCCTTCCATGCCCTTCACAGGGGGAGGGGTGCCTGGGCCTGTCTCAGTGCCTCCACCATCTTGCTAGGCGCTACTGGCAGTAGCCCATCCCTGAGCCTCTTGGCCTGGGCAGAGACCTGGCCTCCCCACCCAGTAGGCTCTGCTCCACCTGTTCCTGGTTGCTTTGGTTTCCTGAATCTTCATCTGCTGCCTCTGCCCATCCCCAGTTGGAGGGCCTCCAGCTGCCTCCTTGTTATCCCTTTGTCTCTTTGCTCCTCAGTTCCAAACATGTCCTATATTAAAATAGGAGAGACAAGAGCGGCTCCAGTGCTTTTCCTTTGAGCAAGGTGTTCAGTTCTGTCCTCGCATGGTCTGACTGCTTCCCCTGTTGGGATTGGCTTGGCAGATGGGCAAGGGAGTGTGGCAGGGGCAGATTAGAGCTGGAATGCCTCTGGGGACTATCTTGTCTGTCACTAGAGGGCTTGAGTGACTTGCCTAAAATAAACCACTGGTAGAACTTACTATTTTGAGAATCTGGTGCTCTGTTGAAAGATCTAACATTACACCATTTTTCGTAGAAGCAGAGCCTGAGGAATTAGGTGATTTTGGTGGGAAATGCACTTTAGGAATGACCTGTAAGAGAAGGGTTGAAGCCAAATAGAGAAAAAATTCTGAGCAGGGACTCTTTCAGATCAGCCTTGTCCTGATCCACAGGGAAGGGCTGTGGGGCACAAACTACACTGCAGAGTCACACTAGCCTTCTGCACCTTTCATCAATCAGTCATTGACTCGGGGAAGTAGATAAGGAGGCTCTACCCTATCGATGCTAGGGGAACATCGATATCCAAGAGTGGATTTGCACAATCTGCCATTGGCTACCTGGGGAAGTGATGGTTAAAGCAGTTTGTCCTCCTTGAAAGATTTGAATATGGTGGGGATCAGGCTGGATGACCTGATCTCTAGGTATCTGACCAAGACCAGTTCAATGACTTGTGGAGACTCAGAGCAAAAAGTGCAAGGAAAAGCCCATCTTAAAAATTAGAGTCATGTGCTGCACAATGATTTTTTTAAGAGAGAGAAATAATCAGTCTTATTTAGTTTTTTGTTTGTTTGTTTTTGTTTTCTGTTTTTTTAGAGAGAAACAACTTTATTTAGTTTTTCACATGGCCTTAGTTGCTCCAACACTCAGTTGTGTACGTGGTGCTGGGGTTTGAACCCGGGTCCTCGTGCTTGCCAGGCAAGCGCCGAAACCACTGAGCCACTGCTCCATCCCCTTATTTAGTTTTTCATGTGACTTTCCTTGCTCCAACACTTGGTTGTGTATGTGGTACTGGGGTTTGAACTCCTGTTCTTGGGCATTCCAGGCAAGCGCTGTAACCACTGAGCCACTGCTTCAGCCCCCACAATGATGTTTTGATCAATGATCAACCACATATATGATGGTGGCTCCTTAAGATTATAATGGAAAATTATGCTGAGTAAAATCAGCTTAACCCAGAGAACCAAGGGTCGAATGTCTCCACTCATCTGTGGAGGCTGGATGTAGACCCTGGCCAATGAGAAAGTTGGTCCAGTATCATGTGTTAAATCCAGATAAGGTGTAATGTTATACAATATAAAACTTTTTTAGAGATATTGTGGGAAAGGGAAGGGAGGGATAAGGGTGGGTAATTAGGGCAATTAGGGGGGCACTCCTGGGAGTAATTCTAATATCCAGAATCTATACACATTTTATATTATTTTGTTAAAAACTTTTATGGTTGTTCTATAATAAATCTCTCAATAAAAAAAGATTATAATGGAGCTGAAAAATGACTATCACCTAGAATTTTATGTACCTTTTCTGTCTAAGTGTTTAGATGTACAAATTCTTACTGTTGTGTTACAGTATTCAGCATAGCAACATACTGTACAGCTTTATGACCTGAAGCAATAGGCTATTCCATATTGCCAAAGTGTGTAGTAGGCTGTACCAACTAGGTTTGTAAGAGCACACCCTATGACAGTCACACAATCACAATATCACCTGATGACGCATTTCACCGAGGGTCTCCCTGTTACCAGGTGATTGCATGACTGTACTTTCAAGAGGGCAACAGCAGAGCAGTAACCCAAGTATGGCTTTCTTCTGGTCATGGGCATATCATGATTGCACAGACTGCACGCGGCGTCAGTCCCGTTCCTGGCAGATAGGGGTTGCAGGCTTTAGAACCAAGGAACTGAAGGCTGGGAGCCAGGCAAACCCATGTGCGGATACCAGAGGTGGAAATGAAATGTGCCGTAGGAACTGGGTGCTTTGGAGACGGGACAGTGAGGGTTTGTGCACAAAGAGGGAGTAGGCTTGAAAGGAATGTGGTCTCTCTCCCAGTGCCTTCAAATTACCCATTTTATCAAACTGAATACAGTGTGCGGGTGCGGGTGCGGGTGGGGAGAGGTTAAAATAGAAGAACGCTGCAAAGCCCTCGAGGGCAGGATTCAAAGGCGAAAAAACCCTTCTGCCTATTCTTGATGGAAAAGGACCTTGTAGAGGATCTTGCCTGGGAAGCATGTAAAGTGAAGCAGGGAGAAAGAGGAGAGGTAAGCGCCTGACCCCTAGGCTGGAACGCCAGCTTATGGAGTCTGATGCAGTGCGGCTGGGGACAGCAGACCCCGCTTATTTTAGAGACTGAGCAGCAATACAGATCTTAGCTTCCCGAAGTTGGATGAAACTAAACGTGGAGAGCAACAAGGGAGAGGAGACCGCGGAGGGACGTGACGAATCAAGTCTCAAGGGTCTCCCACCGCAGCCAGCCCGGCTTTTCACAGGCAAGGCTACCTCGGCCGGAGCGGGTCGTTGAGACGGGGCGTGTCCTCGCCCCGCCGCCCCGCCCCGAGCTGGCCCCGCCTCCCGAGCTGGCCCCGCCTCCCAGGGCGCGCGGGGGCGCGGCTCGGTGCGCAACCGCGAAGGATAGCTTCCGGGGAGGGCGGGTCGGCGGAAGTGAGGGCGCTGAGGCTGGGCGGCCGGCTGTGGTAGGAGGGGCCGCGAGGTGAGCGAGTCCCGGGGCCGGAGTCTGAGGTGAGCAAGAGCCGAGGGCCGCCCGGGAGGCGGGAGCGCGGTCTTTCCTCCCGGCGGTGGACAGGGCTCGGGGGCCGGCGCTGTGCGGAGCGGGAGCTCGCGAGTTCTCGCGGGAGCCGCTGTTGTCCGCCTAGTTTGGCAGGGGGAAACTGAGTCCCCGAGGGGTAGTTGCTCGTAAGAGGCGCCCAGCCAACCGGGACGAACGAGGCAGCGCAGAGGCTCGTTTCGGGCCCGGCAGCCCCGCCGCCGCACTCCGGTCCCGGGCCTGTGGGTCCAACGGCCGCTGGGCAGGCGGCGAGGACTTGGCCGACCTTGGCCCGGGTCGGGTCGGCGCTGCGGGGCGGGGGACGCGTCCTGGCGAGGTCCGGCGGCGGCCGTCCCGGGCGCAGAAGCTGCTCCGGGCCCTCGCGGGCGCCGAGGGGAACTGTCCGCAGGTCTCCGCCCGCGGGTGCGCTGCGCAAAGTTTCACTGAGCGCCACGGCCTCGGCGGGGCACCCGGGCCGCTGCTGCTGAAACGAGGCCCTGCTCTGGAGCAGCTCCAGCCTCCCGAGGAGTCCGCGGAGGGGGCGGTGGCCGCGCACCCGCAAGTCTCCAGCAGTGACACGTGGGCGGGGGTTTCTGGCAAAGTTGTTCGCCGTCTCTCTCCCCGAATTCCTCGAATGTTCAAGAGCTGGCAAGTCCCAGCCTCCTCGCAAAGTGCAGATTACACAGTTGTTTTGAGCGGCCTCCGAAGGAGGCTGGGGGTGGGTGAACAGGAAAGAACCCTGTTGCGGTGAGGGTGATGCTTGGACCAGAGCTCCAAGGAGGGACTGCGAATGAGCTCGGTGAAGGTGTTTCCATCAAAGTGTGACCTGAGGCTCAGAGGTGACTGTTGGAGGCTAGCAGCAGGACACTGTGGCCAGAGGCAGAGGGCAAGTGACAAGTTGGAGGTGTGGCTATGAAGTGAGCCCCTCTGAACTGTGCAGGCCTCGCCCGCAGGGCAGGGAAGACGGCATTGGCCCTCATGGAGGACGCCAGGCAGAGGAGCCTAGTCCTGTTGGCTCTAGCAGGCCAGTTTTAGACACTGATTGGGAAAGATCCCTCTGGCTGGCTGTGAGGGTTAGGCCAGACTGAGCCTTTGGAGGAAGGCAGAGGAGGAGTAAAGTGGTGGTAATGACAAAAGCAGGAAAACTAGAGGCACTGCTGAGTGAGCTTGTAGCTTGCACTGACATAGAGCCCAGAGCCTGGCACAGGGGCAGCAAAACCTAGAGCAAACTTTAGGCACTTTCTATTGCATGACCACTGGGGACCCTAGACAAGTCCCTTCCTCTCTCCAGCGCTCTTTCCCCATGTGTATCATAAAGTGACACTCGCTCCCCCAAGGTATGAGAGAAACTCTGAGTTCTCTCTGGTTAGAGCTGTTGTCACTCCATTCTGTCCCATTCAGAATTGGCCCAGGTTCCCCAGTGACTTCTCACTCAGGCATGCTTACCCCCTCATAATGTGGCCCCCAGACCACCTTTGCAGCCTTATGATACTCTGCCCCTCTCTGCATATTCCTGACCTTCCTGTGTTGCACTTGGGTTCTGTGCTGTTTCCTTCCCTTTCTACCCTCTCTGAATTTATCATGGGACCTTGAAAATGGGACACAGAACTCACCAGGTCACCTGCCTAATGTTACCTCTCAAGTAATGATCCTCAGCCTTCCTTAGGATATATGTGTTAGGTCCTCTG
>PVKS010038721.1:0-17737 GCA_004027875.1 Aplodontia rufa | reverse complement strand
GTTGACCTCAGTTTGAGCTCTGATCAACTCTGCCATATGGGCATTTCCTGCCCAGACCTATTTCTGGGACCCAGTATTAGAGAAAACCAAGTACTCAGTTCATTACATCTCTAGGTACTACTTAATAGATTGGGATTCTCTTCTCTTATGTAACTATTTGCGTAATTTTTTTCCAAAGATAGGCTGGAATCAAAGTTACATTTTTTTTAAAGTTCCCTTTATTGAAAACAATTAATAATGTAAAGAGAGAGCCTACAGAATGGGAACAAACCTTAATATCCAGACTATATGCAGAATTTTAAAAACTTTACACCCAATTAGTAAATGAGCCAATGAGTTAAACAGGCACTTCTCCTTCTCCTCCTCCTCCTCCTCCTCCTGTTAAAGAGAGAGGGGTAGAGGGCGAGAGAGAAAGAGAAAATCAACTTTATTTTTTCATCTGGGTCTTGTTTTTCCTGTTATGTACGTGGTGCTGGAGTTCAGAACTGCACATGCCAGGCAAGCATCATAACTGCTGAGCTCCAGCCCAAACAAATACTTCTTAAAAGAGGGAATACAAATATATAAAAATTGTTCAACATCATTAGCAATTAGGGAAATGCAAATCAAAATTGCACTGAGATTTCATCTCACTCCAGTTAGAATAGCAGCCATAAGAGGCAGGAAGGAGAGGAGAGGGAGGGATAATAGGAAGGGATCCGGGGGAGGGGGATCGACAATGTAGCTTACTCTCTACCCCCCCCCAAGAAGCCAAATAATACTTATGCAATCATTTAATTCTTGAAAATTCATATATATAAATTACATAACATTTATGTGTATTGTAGGGGGAAGGAAATATAGAAGAGTCAAGAGACTGGGGTGTGGTGATGTGGGGGTGATTCTGGATTAGGATCAGGGGCGTATCGTATTGTTACTCATATGCATTTATGATTGTACAACAACACAACTCCTCAATAAAATAAAAAAAGAATACAAACAACAATAATAAATGCTGGAGAGGCTGAAGAAAGGAAGGAATATTTTTACACTGTTAGGGTTGCAAATTAGTACAAGCACTATGGAAATCAGGATGGAGGTTCCTCAAAAGACTAGGAATGGATCCACGTAGGACCCAGCTATACCACTTCTTGGTATTTATTTCAAAGAATTAAAGTCATAATGTTATAGTGATGCATGCACACCCATGTTTTTAGCAGCACAATTCACACTAGCCAAACTATAGAACCAGCTCAGGTGCCCATCCATGGATGAATGGATACAGAAAATGTGGTCCATATACAAAGCAGGGTTTTATTCAGCCATAAAGAAGAATGAAATCAAGTCATTTGCAGGAAAGTGGATGGAACTTGAGAATGTACGTTAAGTGAAACAAACCAAGCTCGGAATGTCAAGGCCATTGTTTTCTCTCATATGTGGAGAAGAAAGCTAAAAAGAAAGGTAGGAGTGGGATCTCCTGAAAATCAAAGGGAGATCAGTAGAGTAGAGGAAAGGAACCAGCAGGAGGGAGGCAGAGAGGGAAAGAGGAAACACTAGGGAATGATTTGGCTAAATTGGATTGCTACATTGTGTGCCTGTGTGAATACGCAATAATACACCCACCGTTACGCACAACTACAGTACACCAATAAAGACACGGAAAGTTCCCTTCATTATTTCTTGCAATAAAAATAATACATATTCCTTTTAGAACTGTGCACACCTGGGCATGGTGGTGTATGTCTGTAATCCCAATAATTTGTGAGTCCGAGGCAGGAGGATTCCAAGTTCAAATTTAGCCTCACTAACTGAGTGAGATCCTATCTCAAAATAAATAGAAAGGGCTGGGGATGTGGCTCAGTGGTTAAGTGGCCCTGGGTTCAATTCCTGATACAAAAAAAACAAAAAAACAAAAACAAAAACAAAAAACCCCAAAACTGAATAGGAGCTGGGCTTGGTGGTGCACACCTGTAATTCCAGTGGCTCAGGAGACTGAGGCAGAAGGATGGCAAGTTCGAGGCTAGACTTAATCGAGGCTTAAGCAACTTAGCAAATCTTGTCTCAAAACAAAGAACAAAAAGGGCTGAGGCTGTAGCTCAGTGCTAAATTGCTCCTGGGTTAGGTCCCAGTATACCCTGCCCCCAAAAGAACTGTACATACAGAAAGAGAAGGAACAAAAACTTATTAGTAAACTTGCTAACACACTTTAAATTTTGATGTATATTTTCCAAGTGTTTTAAAAACGTCTATTTGATGAAAATAGGGTTGCACTTTTAAAAACTGATTTATCACAGATGTCTCTCTTTGCCATTGCTTATCCTTCTGCATCATAAATTTTTGTGTGGCTCTATAATAAATATACAGCCAGGTTACATTTAATGCAAATTTCAATTACACAGTTTGAACTAGTAGTTTATAAAGTATTAATTAAATCTTGTTTTATGGGCCACATTTGAAATAATGTGAATCCTGCTTTGCATTTATTTTTTTTTGCAGGGAATTTAATCTTCCATAATATGCATTTTGCATTGTGTGAGTCCTTCAGCTTTTCAATCATCTGCATAAAATATGGCTGTCCTCTGCGACCATTTATTTAGCCAGCCCCATATTGATGGTCACTAACACTGCATTGAGCGTCTGTGAAGATAAATCTACATACATATCCCTGATGATGTCTTTAGGGGAAATTCTGAGATGTGGAATTACTGGGGAATGCTTTTCATGCATCTCATCAAAATCTCATCCTGAAAGGAGGTATCAGCGTTTATTTAGCAAATATTTACATAGTGCTTACTCCATGCCGGGCACCATTCTAAGAACTTCTCATCTCATAATAATAATATGTACAGGTACGGTGGATCGTCCCTGTTTTACAGATGAGGAAGCTGAATTAACCCTGTGTCACAAAGCCAGGAGGAGGTGGAGGAGTTGGTTCTGAGTTCTTGCTCCTGTTTTCTGCACTCTGCCATTTCCACAACTTCCTAGCCATCAGAGCACGAGGTGGTTATTTTCCTGTGTTCTTGCCCACAATTGGTAAAATCTGTCTGTTTAAAAGAATTGTGACTTCAGCCGGGTGAAGTGGTACCTGCCTGTCATCTCAGCAGCTCAGGAGGCTTAGGTAGGAGGATCATAAGTTCAAAACCAGCCTCGGCAAATTAGCTCAGGCCCTAAGCAACTTATGGAGACCGTGTCTCAAAATAAAAGGATTGGGGAGGGGGCTGGAACAGTGGCTCAGCGGTTACTGTGCTTGTCTGGCATGTGCGAGGATGCGGGTTTGAACGCCAGCAACCCATACACAATGAAGTGTCAGAGCAACAAAAGTCACATGAAAAACTAAATAAAAGTAATTCTCTCTTTCTCTCATTATCCTCTCTCCTAAAAAAAAAAAAAAAAGGGATGACTGGGGATGTAGCTCAGTGGTTAAGCATCCCTGGGTTCAATCCCTGGTAGCAAATAAATAGAGAAATAATAAAATTAATAAATAAAATAAAATTGTAACTTCAGTATTTATATAAGATAAATCAATTCACCAACCAAAAGGTGATTTCTGAGCACCGGGACCATGAGAGACAGAGAAGAGGTTCTAATCCTTGGTTATTGGTGAGTTCTTGGCCTGTTTGATTTTTTTTTTTTCAAGAAACCCCATAGTTATGAATTGCATCCTGTGTCCTCCCAAAATTCACAGGTCAAAGCTCTCATCCTTAATGTGATGGTATTTGGAGATAAGGATTTTGGGAGGTGGTTAGTTCATGAACTTGGAGCCTTCGTGGTAGGATTAGTGTCCTTAGAAGAAGAGATACAAGAGAGCTGTTCTCCCCCGCCCCTCCCTGTGCCCTGTGAGGGTACAAGAAGAGAGCTGTTTGCAAACAGAGCCCTTAGTACACCCTGGGTCTGCTGCGTCTTGATCTTAGACTTTCCAGCCTCAAGAGCTGGTAGAAATAAGTGAGGGTTGTTTAAGCCACCCAGTTTATGGTGCCTTTTTACAACAGCTTGAGCTGACTAGGACACCCATGTGAAGCTTCCCCCAGGTGGATGAGTCCCCTCCACTCTGGTCTTCCTGGGGATCACTGATTCCTCCCAAGGCTCATCCCACAACACCAGGCATCCAGGAACCCTCCTAAGCTGTGGTGCTGTCCCTGCTCACTGATGTAGACACTGGCTGAGTGCTGGAAGGTCTCTGCAGCTTACCTTAGCACCTGACCCAACATTGCTTTGTTCATTCACTACAGAGGGCATTCACGCTTCGAGATTGACAGAGAGGCAGGAAACTCTGGAGTTTTCTTCTTTTTCTTTTTGTAAAGGTAGAGATCTGAGTTTAGTTATTCTCCCTGAACTCTCACCCGTGGGATGACTAATTCTTCCTCGATACCTCTAGATTCTTAGTGTACAAATGCTAACCTGCTATAACAAAAATATTCACCCTTACGTGGCTTAAAGAACAAAGTAGTCCATTCTATCCCATCTAACAGGTCTGAGGTGAGCAGTTGGGGTCACTGGGATGTCTCTAAATCACACGGCATTTCAGGGGTCTACATTCCTTCCACCATGCGCTTGGCCACATGCTGGGGCATTAACATCGTCCACATGGTCAAGGGTTCCAGCCTGTGGTTAAGGGGCCATGCCCACTGCAAGGACATTGGCACACATCACTTCCACTTGAATTCCACTGGCAAGAACTTAACCACATGGGAATACCCTCTTGCAAGGCATGCCGGGAAACGTAGTTCAATCACACAGCCAGAAGGAAGGAGAGAATGGAATTAGGTGAGCACTAGTGGTATCCAATGGACCCTCCACGCAGCAGACAAATTAGTCATCTGTCCATACATGGGTAGTTTATGATGATATTTATCTTTCTTCCCCCCTTCTCCTGTATCATTTTAGGGCAAGAGTTTAAGAATAAGATACACGGGCATATAAAATATATTATCTGAGTTCAGCAGCCTCAAGGACTCTAGAAACGTACTCCTAATTCAGTCCTGTTTCTCTGTCTGACGCCCAAGTTGGCTCAAAATCAGAACAGAATACACAGGATTTGTAGAAAAAAGAAAAAATTTCTGAATGAGAATCACAGTGCCACCCTGGAACTCCTGCTTGACCCCAAGCATGCCTCTTCAACTCTCCGAGCTTTGGTTTGTTGTAATGATTATGTAAGTCAGGATGCGGGAGAGCCAGGGCTTTGGCATCTAAGAGGATTGGCTGCCCATCCCAGCTGCTGTGATACTGGACAATCGTCTTCATTTACCCAGCACCGGGCTTCTTTAGAACGGGGCAGATGACGTACATTCTGAGCCCTTGGGTCAGTATTGACTCATTGTGCAGAGAAGTCCAGGAAGTGATCTGCCTTCAGGCTCAGAGGCTGTGACCCTACCGCCTACCTGCCACCTTTGGGAGGTCAACTTCATCCGAAGGCTGCGTCTACTGTGGAATCAAGAAGCTGCTCATTCAAGACCGAATGAGAGGGGCTGGAGCAGTGGCTCAGTGGTTACAGCGCTTGCCTGGCATGCGCGAAAATGTGGGTTCAAACCTCAACACAATGTATACAACAAAGTGTCAGAGCAACGAAAGCCACATGAAAAACTAAATAAAAATTGTTTCTCTCTGTCTTTCTCCTCTCTCTCACTGTCCCTCAATTAAAAAAAAATAAGACTGAATGAGATAAAATGGCATATATATTAAAATTGAGGAAGAGTGAAGAGAGCTGCCTTCTCTTTGGAGGCAGAGTGAACCGTTTCCTCCACACGCACCCCTCAGGTCTCCTGGCCTCTGCTTTGGTGCATGGGTGTCCTTGAATGATGGTTTGGGGATTTGATTAGCTGATTGGCTGAAGCTAGTGGGGACCCTTTGGGTCACTCCCAAACAACTATATGGCAGTCCTTTGGGGGAGTGCTGCTCCTCCATTGGGAAACTGGGTTGTAATTAGCAGAAAAGCAGCCCAGACAACAGATGTCCACTACAGAGAATGTGTTTGAAGGCTGAGTTAATTGCACTTAATTACGGCCCAATTTTTATTTGTTTTTTGAAATGATGAACTGATTTCTTCTGATGATAGATGAACTAATTACAGTCTCTGTAGTTTTCTTTCTTTTCCCTCTTAGTTGACTCCTAATGTTTCCTTTTATTGCTTTGCTTGTACCAGTGAGTACGTTCCCCCTCCCAGGCCATGGCATCTTCAGTGTCTGACTTATAGGTAGAGAGTATCTGTGGTGATCAGAATCTCCTCCCCTAAACTGAACTAACCCAATCCAAAAAAATGCATTCAAGAGGAATTTCATTGCAATAGACAAAGGTGCTAAATTATTTTCTTTTTCCCTACATTTTTTATTGATGCATGATAGTTGTACATAACAGTGGGGTTTGTTGTTACATAACTGTACGTGCACATAATATAACAATATAATTTAGCCAATATCTCTCTCCAGCCTCCCCTTCACCCTGCCTTCCTCACTCCCTCTCTCCTGGTCCCTTTCCTTTTGCTAAGTTGTTTTCAACATGAAAATGAAGACTCATTAAAGAGTGTAATGGGCTGGGCATGGTGATGTATACCTGTAATCCTGGAGACTTGAGAGGCTAAGGCAGGAGGATCACAAGTTGGAGGCCAGCTTTAGCAATTTAGCAAGATCCTAAGCAACTTAGTGAGACCCTGTCTCAGAATAAAAACTAAAAAGTGCTGGGGATGTGGTTCAGTGGTTAAGCACCTCTGGATTCAATCTCTAGCACTCAGGCACGTGCACATACTCACACGACATAAAATAAAAATTAAAAAAAGAGAATAATGGACTAAATGCTTATGTCCCCCACCACATTCATGGTGCAATACTAAGCTCAAAGCAGTGGTATTTGAATTTCGGGTCTTTGAAGGGATTAGACCACAAGGGAGGGGTGCTCATAAATGAGATTAATGTCTTCATAAAAAAAAAAAAAAAAAAAAAAAGATCCCAGGGAGATCTCTTGCTCCTTTTTCCATGTGAGGGCACAGTGTAAAAATGGCCATCCATGAACCAGAAAGCAGTCCTCACCAGATATCAAATCTGCCAAGGTCTTGATCTTGACCCTCATACCCTCTAGAACTGCGAGAAATAAATCTGTTGTGTATAAGAAATAAATCATCCCAGCGGATGATGCGTTGTTACAGCAGCCTGAAGGGACCAAGACAGAGCAGCGCGATAGTACCCCAGTGCTAATGATCAAAGCTGATTCTTGTGTGTTCTCTGGACTCCGTCCTCAATTTTATTCAATACATATGCCATTTTATCTCATTTAGTCTCTTTTTTTTTTAAAGATTGAGGGACAGTGAGAGAGAGGAGAGAGACAGAGAAACAATTTTTATTTAGTTTTTCATGTGGCTTTTGTTGCTCTGACACCTTGTTGTGTACACGGTGCTTGGGATTGAACCCACGTCCTTGCGCATGCCAGATAAGCACTATAACTGCTGAGCCACCGCTCCAGCCCCTCTCATTCAGTCTTGAATGAGCATCTGAGATGTGAACCATTATTACTCCCTTTAAGAGGTGAGAAAATGGAGGTCACCCTACTGTGTGTTCAAGGTCATACGGTAGATGGCTGCTTGGAACTGATGTCTGGGTTGGTGAGATTCCGGAGTCTCTGCTCTTAATCCACACTCAACTGCCATGCAGCTTCTACTGAGGGATAAAGGACTCAGATTTGGGTGTCAGAAAGAACTACTGTGTGAATTTTGAAAAGTTATTTAACCTCTCTGAGCTTGTTCATGTGAGATGTTCATGTGAGATGAAGGGGCTGGAGCAGTGGCTCAGCAGTTACAACACTTGCCTGGCATGCATGAGGTCATGGGTTCAAACCTCAGCATCATGTACACAAGGAAGTGTCAGAGCAATGAAAGCCACATGAAAAACTAAATAAAATTGATTCTCTCTCTCTCTCTCTCTCTCTCTCTCTTAAAAAAAAATGAAGATAGCAATTCTCACCTATTGGGTAAGAGGTTAGAATTAAATTAGTTGAATTAATGGATACAAAATTGTGTTCACAATAAGGGGCATGTATTATAATGATCCACTAAACTAAGCTAATTAATAGAATGTTCAGCTACCAGGCAACAAGAACTCTATGAATGAATCCTTGGCTTCTGGATCCCTGTTTTGAACGCCTATCACAAATAAGTGTGCTTGTGAAAGTAATTGTCTTTAACAAAACTTCGCTTCTTTTCAATTGAAAAACATGCACTTGGCTTAGACAATTGAAATGATGGAGTGGGGATAATATTGAAAAAATACCCATACCGTCGAAAGCTGTTTTGCAGAAGTGTTTTTCCTCTTTTGGCACTCTGGGTAATTTTCCCTATCAAGGGAAAACCATTTTCTCAGTTAAGTCTAGCGCATAAGATTCATTTCCCCAGGAAAGGGGAGGGGTAAATACCTGCTGGAACAAAGACAGCCATAGGATAGAAAAGAAAAATGATCAGGCGTGGGCATTCTGGGTGGATAGGAGAAGTAGAACAAGCACTTCCTTTGGGGTCTAAAGGGTCAGATGGAAGAGCAGAGGAAAAGAAGAAGAACAAGGGATCAGATACGTATGTCCTGTCTCCCTTCATCTGGATCAAAATTCCTGCTGGGTAGTCATGAGGTGTGTGTGTGGGGAGTGAATTTGAAACAACCAGAGGAATTTGGGAGAAATGACAGAGCAACAGGGCTTGTACTCCAATCCCTATTAGGGACTCTCGGGGAGGAGGGAGGGATCATAAGGAGCCCTGTGCCAACTCAGGGGCACTACATTAGAAGAACATAGTGGTGTGCACGTGCTATTGCCTGAGTCTGTCTGTTCCCCAGCGCCTGGGAATACTCCAGCGCCACCTGTACCATCACCAAGAGGGACATAAAAAGCATTTGCATGTGTAGCTGTCTTTCTATTATAAAGGCAAAATGGTTCTGTAGCTAAGAGCTGCAGGATGAATTTCCTGGGCTCAGGAGACTGAATGGAAGTCTCAGCCAAGTCCAAGAGGGATCTACTGAAAGTTAAGGTTGGATCTCCCCAGCACAGGGTACTGACACGGCCATCCAGGAGTACAACAGAATAGAACTGACCAGAGACTCTACCTGCTGAGGCGATCAGTCAGCAGCAGAGGTCAGCAGAAGCCTCAATGGCCAGGTTAGATGAAGGAAGTCCTTGTGGAAGGAGGGGACAATTCAGGACCCAGCACAGTGAGGAGGATGTAGACCATCAACATAAGGAGAAAGTTGTTTAGGCTTTTCCATGCAGTTAGATGCTATTGATTGATTGATTGACTGTTTAAGAGATAAAAGGAGAGAGTCCATTTTTAAAAATTTTTATTTATTTATTTTTTTAAAGAGAGAGGGACAGTGTGAGAAAGAGAGAAACAATTTTATGTAGTTTTTCACATGGCCTTTGTTGCTCCAACACTTAATTGTGTACGTGGTGCTGGGGTTTGAACCCGGGTCCTTGTGCTTGCTAGGCAAGCACTGAAACCGCTGAGCCACCGCTCCAGCCTCAGCATTTTTATTTTTTCATCTCTGTTTTGTTTTTCCTCCACTTAGTTGTGTGTGTGGTGCTAGGGATCGAACCCAGGTCCGGGTGCATGCCAGGCAAGTGCTCTACCACTGAGCCACTGATCCAGCCCCTTTAGGTACCATCGTGAGGAGAATAAAGAACCTATACTGGAGAAGAGAGAGAGCCCACGTCGAGAATTCGAAGCTGGAATTGTATTAAATGTTTACCTAAAGGCAGTGGAACCATCTTGAGAGATACCATTTTGAACAAGGGACCATTACCTTAATTGAAAGTTAAGATTTTTGTTCCCCTGACATCAATGGGCTGGGCACTCATGTGCAAGGCGTTCTAGACAAATAAGCAAGCTCACGTTTGCACGCCTGAGTGGTAGCACGTAGCAGATATTGTTGCTCGCTCTGGTTTTAGGTGTCCTCTTTCCTTCAACAGCCCTTTCCCACATGGCTCAGAAGCAAAATATAGACTTTCCCTGACTTACGATGCTTTGACTTAGGATTTTTGACTTCCCAATGATACAAAAGCAACATGTATTCAGTACAAACCGTACCGTGAATTTTTTTTCCACATTTTCACTGGGGCATCGTAGTTGTTTACAATAATGGGATTTGCTGGTACATATTCATCCTGAGCACAACAGAGCAATATAATTGGGCCAATGCCCCTCCCCAGCGCTTCCCCACTCCCATACATCCTCCCCACCCTCTGGTCCCCTTCTTCTACTGATCACCTTTGATTGTTTTTTAACTTTTCCAGTTTTTATCAATTACATAGGAATTATCGATTATCTTGGAGCTGCAAAGTGTACTTCCTTCCCCCTTTTCCCTCCTGGTCTTCCTCCCCTTTCCCCTTTTCTCTTTTATTCTTCTAGACTTCCTTTAGCTCATTTATTAAGTTGAATTTGAATGGTTCTTTCTTATTAAAGAGAGAGAAAAAGACAGAGGGGAGAGAGAGAGAGAGAGAGAATCAACTTTATTTATGTGTTCATCTGGTCATTGTTTGCTGACACTCAGTTGCGTATGTGGTGCTGGGGTTTGGACCCGGGTCCTCGTGCATGCCGGGCAAGTGCCCCAACTGCTGAGCCACCACCCTAGTCCTTCGGATGGCTCTTTCAGTAATCTTATCCTTCCCTCCCCCTTTCCTGTATTTTCCTCTAGCTTCCATGTGAGTGAAAGCATTTGACCTCTGCGTTTGGTTCATTTCACTTAACGTGATGTTTTCCATTTCCCTTCAGTCACCAGCAAATGCCCATTTTATTCTTTTTAGTAGCTGAGTAGAACTCTTGTGTGGTTTGGTGTGTGTGTGACACACACAATTAATCTGTTCATCCAATGATGATGATGGGCATCTGGGTCAATTCTATAACTTAGCTACTGTGAATGGTGCACTATAAACACTGATGCGGCTGTGTTGCTGTAGTATGCCAATTTGAGATATTTGGGGGAAATGCCCAGGAGTGGGATAGCTGGGTCATATGGTGGTTCCATCCCTAGTTTTTTGAGGCGTCTCCATATTGCTTTCCAGAGTGGCTCATACCTTGAATTTTGCTCTCTTCCTGGGACACTGATATGTGGCAGGATCCTCTCGTGATGCTGGGTCGTGGCAGGGAGCCCCTACTCCTGGTCAGCCACATAGTCATAGGGAAATGACGGATACACTAGGGTGCTTTGGGCTGCGAAATGACAATGTTTGCCATTAAGCTGGACTTAATTATTTTTGGCTTATGATCATATTTTTCAACCGTAATGGGGACATATAGTGGAAGAACATCTGGACTGATTAGTCCAAACTAATTGTGCCCCAGTCCCATGTCAGTCATTGGTTTAGGCTAGAGAGTATGTGACAATTATGATTGTGAGACACTGGGACGTCTACTGAAGGGTATCAGGGAGATTTTTCTCATTGAAAAGAAGAGATACACAGGGAAAAAGTAATCTCTATTTTTTTTTAAGAGAGAGGGACAGTGAGAGAGAGAAAAAGGGAGAGAGAGAGAGGGAGAGAGAGAATCAATTTTATTTAGTTTTTCATCTGCTTTTAGTTGCTCTGACATTTCTTTGTGTACATGGTGCTTGGCTTTGAACCTCATGCATGCTAGGCAAGTGCCATAACTGCTGAGTCACCGCTCCAGCCCCATTAATCTCTACTCTGATGCAGGTAATGATTGGAACTGTGGCAGACAACTTGGGACCACACGGAGATTTTACTAAAAACTATCAGTGAAGCTAGAAGAAACCTGAGTCACTGATGTTATTGGATTGCTGAATTCACCAGCATATACCACCACTATCTTTGTTATGTGGGAGGTTAATTTCCCTAAATCTATTTGAAATGAATACATTACTTGCAGCCGAACGCATCCTAAATGAGCAGAATTATTTCTCAACCTTGCTACTCTTGCTTCATAATTGTATCCTTATGACGATATAAAAGAAAATGCACTAATAGTCACCAGCTTTGAAAGGCACTTGGAACTGCTTCCTCCAGGCAAGCTTCATTCCCCTGGGGGTTCACAGCCCGTCTGCTTTGTATGTGTCATTTCTGCTTATTTGCCTTCAATTCCTTCCCTAAGGGAAGACGTAGACACTCCTGTTAATTCTCCTTGAACATGAACAAAGGTGGTCCTTTCTCCTCTTAAGAAAAAAAAAAACATATTACTAAAATGTAAAAAGAATGTTTCTTCTGGAGTTTCCTGGAAAGTGAGACAGGAACTGTTAGACACGACTTGCTGCTGTGTCTGGCTTTAACTGGAATCACCTCTTCTTTTTCCTGTGGAAGAAAGGAAGTCTTAGAACTCCCAAGCATTTCAAGAAGAACTGGATTTTAACTGCTGATAATCAGGACCAGAAATATAAGATTCACACTGACTGTAACTGCGTAATTTTGCTGTCTTTTCAGCATTCAGAGTTCTCTCTGATGTTCCCAAATTGTATCTACTTTGATGAGCCTATTTTTCCTCCAACCAAATTGCATTTCGAGGAGTTCACCTCACAGATGACTACTTACTCTGTGTGAATTATTTCAGGGTAATTTACTAGATGGAGAAAAAGACAGAGGGAAGTGGGGCGGGGACAGAGGAAGAGGCAAAGATAGAAAGTAGAGGGAAAGGAGAGAGAGAGAGAGAGAAAGAGAGGAGAAAGAGAAGAGAGAAAATAGAGAGAGAGAGGGATAGAGGTATCTGGGGTGAACTGTGGTTCCTGTAAATTGGCAGGTGGAAGTCTAGTGCCTCAGAACATGATTTGTATTTGAAAACAGGGCTTTTGAAGAAGTAATAAGGCTGAAATGAGGCTGTGAGGGTGGAACCTTATGCAATCTGATGGATGTTGTTATAAGAGGAGGAGATTTGGACATACAAGGAGACACCAGGGGCGTGTGCATGGAGGAAGAGGGGCCATCTAAGGACACAGTGAGAAGACGGCCATCTACAAGCCAAGGAGAGAGGTCTTGGGAGGAACCACACCTGCCCACCTCTTATCTTGGACTTCCACCTGCAGCATTGTAAGAACACACATTTCTAATGTTGAAGCCTCTCACGCGGTGGTATTTTGTTATAGCGGCCCTAGCAAACTAATACAATAACCCATGCTTCCAAGGTCTATGCCGTGGTTTGAATAGGATTTGTTCCCCCACAAAACTTGTATTGGATTAAATCCCCATTGTGTGGAACCTAATGCAATCTCACTGATGTTGTTATAAGAGGTGCAAAATGCCAAAACTGTTGTGAGGTTTTGGCAGATTGGAAGTGTAATCACATTGTGGTGTTTAGAGGTTAGAGGTGCGTAGGATTAGGTAAAGTCAGCAGGGTGGGGCCCTCTTGTTGAATACTGATGAATACTTAATGAGACGAGGGAGAGACCAGAATACATACACACAGTAGGCCCTGACTCCCCCACTCTAGAATCTACTCCGTGTGGCTTTGCATTTTCTGCTTCTTACCCTGAACCAAGGGAAGAATTGGTAAACATTACTTTCACTCAGATTCCAAAGTTGGAACTTGGTTACGTGAGGCTCCCAGCCACAAAGACGACTGGGAAATGTCAACCCATGCTGGGAAGCCTCCTTGCAGCAACAGGTCTCTCTAGTGGAAGGAAGAACATGAACTTTTGGTAGAACGATAATGGTCTCTGCCATGAGTAGATGAAAAAGGTAATAAATGAAAATGGTCAACACGGTGGCACAGGGGAAATGCTCAGGGAAGGGGAAGCAGTATTTAGAGCCCTTGTCACGTGCTATCACCTGCCTAGAACCTGGGATGTATTTGCCTTTAGTAAATGTTAGTCGTATGAATGAATGAGTTAAGGAAATCAATGTAAAAATAGTGTGAAAGGGAGAAATTCTAATTGACAGTTCTTTCTTAAAAATTTCTTTTTTGGTCCCAGGGATTGAACTCAGGGGTGCTTAACCCACTGTGCCACATCCCCAGCCCTTTTTATTTTTTATTTTGAGCCAGTGTCTTGCTAAGTTGCTTAGGGCTTCCCTAAGTTGCTGAGGTTGGCTTTGAACTTGCGATCCTCCTGTCTCAATCTCCTGAGCCCCTGGGATTACAGGTGTGTGCTTCCATGCCCGACTAATTGGTAGTTCTTGAGTCAAGAATTTTGATTGGATATCCTAATTGAGGTTCTACCTGAAGGTAGAAGTTATTTTTCCTGATCAAGTAAAGACCAAGAGATTTTAGGCAACTTGGTTTAGTCTGACACTAAATGGTGGGAGTACTCCTGGAATTTTTGCAATAGCACTCTTGGTTTAAATGGAAGAGAACAGGGAAGACCCTTCCACAGAGAATGATCAGGGTTACTACGTCAATCAGGAATCAACCAAGGGACAGAAACCTTATCAGTTATGATATGATATGAATTCAATATGAAGAACTGTTAATTGGATAGTTCATAATCTGTACTAAAAAGGCAAAAATACAATATTATTTTATCATAGAAGAATGACAGAAGGGGACAGCTATACCCCTAGGTCTGGGGAAATGATGACCACTTGGAATTAACTCTGAGAATCTCAGGAGAGGGTGCTCCATGAGCTGCCTCGGCTTGTTAGGGAAAGGCTTGGACTGGAGTCTTGAAGCGGAGCACTGGGGCTGGTTTCTTCAGTGTTGGGGAAACTGCAGACTGGATCTGGCTGCTGTCATGGGAAGGAACTGCCATTGTAGGAGACGAGGAGCTTGCTCATGACTCAGGAACAGTCAGTTCCTTCTTCCTTCAGCCGCACAGTTGCCCTCCAATGCCCCTATGAGCAGAACCAAACTGGAAGCATCTGGAAAAGCAGAGATGTGCTTCTTCAAATACCAGTCTCTGAACCACAAAGCAGAAAATAGGGGACTGGGTTTGGGACTGAGAGACAGTAGCATAGTGACCCACCTGACCAGAATAGTATCTTACTTTGATGGGGATAAGAACTTTGGGTGGGATGAAAGGAAGCTCTTGAACCCATGGGCACTGGGCATGTGGCTTGTCCTCCTAGAGCAAAGGTGCTGCCCCGCAGAGGTCAGGAACTTTGCACATGTCCCCGAGGAGAGCCAGCATTGACAGGCTGCTCCCCAGGGTATGGCAGCTAAGGGAGACTTGCAGCAAGGACAGGTAAGCAGAAGAAGCCGACACTTCCTTGCTTCCTGTCACTCTTTCCAGAGCCCCACATCTCAAAGAACAATGGGAAATGCAGAGGAGGGAGGAAGTAGGGATGTCATGGGAGACACAGGACTCCAAGTTGATTAATTAATTAACTATTATTATTATTTACAGTGCGGGGAATTGAACCTAGGGCCTCGTATATGGTGGGTAAGTGCTCTACCACTGAGCCACCTTCCTGTCCCACCCAGTTAAATTTGAATTTCAGGTAAACAAATTAATTTTAAGTATGATTTTGCCCCATTGTGTGAGTGTGTATATGTGTGTGTTTGTACATGGCCACACACATGCATGCACACAAGCACTAGAGATTGCAACCCTGGGAGAAAGACAAAAGTCCCTTTAACCTGGGGTCAAACTCAGCTGGGAGATAGCACCCTTAAATTGAAGGTAATATGGAGTTTTAAACTTATTGGGCTGTGTGGTGTGTTAGTTTCTCTTTGCTGTGACCAAGACGACTGACAAAAACAACTTAGAGGTGAAGAATTTATTTTGGGCTCGTGGTTGCAGAGGTTTAGTTTGGCTTGGTCAATGCCATTGCCTCGCTCGGCTGAGCGAGGCCGAAGAGCCTGGTGGGGAAAGCGCTCAGTTCACAGCAGCTGGGAGGCAGAGGGCGAGTCAGGAGCCAGAGCCAAGATGTAGTTCAAGGCAAGGCCTCCAGTGACCTACTTCCTCCAGTCACACCCAACCTGCTTACAGTTAGTTACCACCCATTCAATTTTTTTTTTGGATGGTCCACCCAATTTTTTTTTTTTTTTAAGAGAGAGGGACAGTGACAGAGAGAGAGAGTGCACAAATCAATTTTATTTAGTTTTTCGCGTAGTTTTTGTTGCTCTGACACTTTGTTGTGTACATGGTGCTGGGGTTCAAACCCACGTATTCTCGCATGCCAGGCAAGCACTGTAACTGCTGAGCCACCGCTCCAACTCTAATTTAGATCTTAAAGGAATACTAGGATTACAGAGTCCTAAGGGCAGTAATCAGGTATTTCTCGTCATGTCTACCACTCAGAAGGCAATAATTACATATTAGGCTTTCTGCTTCTGGAAATAGAGGACTCACTAAACAAATAATAAGACCTATTATGTAACTATGGAAAACAGGGTGTGGTATTAGAACCAGAATAGACATATAGAATAACAGACCAGAAAACGGAGCCCTGAATCAGGGACACGGACACAGACAATTGATTTGTCACAAGGGTGACTCAGCAGAAGAAATAGGAAAGAATATCTTCCCAACCTCAGGGTAGAGAAAAAATTCTTAAATAAGATGCAAACCACTAAACATGAATTGAGAACTTCTGTTTTTTAAAAGATACTGCTAAGAAGGTGAAAAGATAAGCCGCAGGGTGGGAGCAAATGTTTGCAACACAGATCAAAAATGGAAACAAAAACAAATACTTTCTATCCAGAACATAAAAAAACACTCACACAAATCAATAAGAAAAATATAGCCCAACTGGGAAAATGATCAAAACACTCACAAAACGAAGACATTCTAACGGCTATTATAAATGAACAGATGTTGAACATACATGTAAGTCATCACAAGGCAAGTCAGAACCATGATGAATGTGGTAGCCTTCAGAATGGTCCCCAGCGACTCCAGCCCCTGGTGTTCACAGCCTCCCACATTGTGGGTTGCTGTGATCGATTTCATATGGCAGGAAGACACAACGACATACCACTCCTGAGTTTAGGTTATAAAGCACACTGTGGGCTCTTTCTTTCTCAGATCAATTGCTCTGGGGGAAGCCAGTTGTCAGGTCACAAGCAGTCCAATGGAGACCCTGAGCCAGAAACACCCCGCTCAGTCACCCCTGGATTCCTGACCCCAAAGGAACTCCGTGAGCGAATGTGTCTGCTATTTGAAGCCTCTACGTTGCTTTTTCTTTCTTTTCTTTTTTTTTAAGGAAAGAGGGACAGTAAGAGAGAGAGCGAGAAAGACAGAAGCAGTTTTTATTTAGTTTTTCATGTGGCTTTCATTGCTTCGACACTGTGTACGTGGTGCTGGGGTTTGAACCTGCGTACTCGTGCCTGCCAGGCAAGCACCGTAACTGCAGAGCCACGGCTCCAACCGAAGCCTCTATGTTTGGAGTCAATCTCTTCTGCAGCTGTAGTCAACAGATACAACAAGGAAGCACTAACCACAATGAGGCAGCACTGGGCACAGTACTTAGCAGAGGGCCATAGGGCCTCTCACATCCTCCAGGCAGAACTGGAAATTGGTACGATCACTTTGCAAAACCAGGTGGCCTTGTCAATAATTTTAAAGCTTTAACTATTACATGACCCAGCGGTTTCACTCTTGGGTGTAATACCTACAGAAATGCACGATCGTGGCACCGGGAATTACACGTACAAGTGCTCACAGCGGCAATGCTGAGACCAGTCTCACATTGGAGACCATCCGGCTCTCCATTATCAAGAGCATGGATAAATAAATTTTTATACATTTTCACAATGAAATATTATGGCAAACTTTTTTTTTTTGAAGGGCCAGATGGTGTATATTTTAGGCTTTAAGGGCCTAGCACAACTACTCAACTCAGCTGTTGTGTATAAACAGTCACAGACAATATGGAAATAAATAGGTGCAATTATTGTGTTCCAATTAAGCTTTATTTA
>PVKS010038720.1:0-17728 GCA_004027875.1 Aplodontia rufa | reverse complement strand
ATATCAGGTGGATGTCTTTCTGATTGTCCAGATCCTTAAGGTAGCTGAAGAAGTGCAAGATCATATTTAAGCATGATTCTTAGGAGAGAGAAATCTTTTCGCTTTGAAAAAATCCTATGTTGGCTCTCTTGGTATTTGCAGGGTTTTCTAATTTACAGTCAGGAAAGCATTATTGAGCCAAGGAAATGAGCTTACAAACTAATCCAGCTCTCCTCTCCTCTGTAAAGGAAGAAGCTGGCCTGTTTCTCATCTGATGCTGCTGGTCCCTGTTGGCAGCTTTGTGGGTGTTCTGGTGTCACTTCCAAGATCAACAGAGAAAGAGAATCTTCTGGAAGCTGCTGGTCTTGAAAACTTAGATGCAAAGCAATCTTTCTGATGTCTCTTTCACCTCTTTTTTTTTTTTTTTCTTCTGGCATTTTCTTAAAGGGAAGAGCTACCTGTCCTTCTCTTAAACGTTCGCCTTTATCTATCCTGCTGCCAGAAATGTGGAAGTAAAGTGTGCTATTTGGAAGTGTGTTATTTAGGGCACTTCAGTATACCAGACCAGTGGGAGAGAAGGAGACAGAGCCCCAAATACCTTAAGCTGCAATATTTGGGCTACTCATGCATGTGTTGTATGAAATTTAAATTCACTTCTATTTTGATTAATCCATTGTCTTTTGAGGTCTCTAACATCACAGCTAACCCTGCATTGAGCTATTTTACCTCTTTATCGCCCTCAGGGCAGTCAGACTTAGGATGGCTGGTGATCTCTGATTTCATTTACTCCAACATGCTCAGTGAATGAGATGTACACTAATGAGTTGGAAAGTTCTGTCTTACATCAAACAGGAAACTCCTGGACGTGTTTGAGTAAGGAAGTGACTGAATAACAATGGTGTTCTGCAAGAATTAATTCAAATGACATTTATCGGATACATGTGCACTGAGGCTAGGATTGGGGATCTCAGGAGAAAGGATCAGGAAGGAATTTGTTGAAGTGATAATAATATTCTATATCTTGATTGTGGTTGTGCTTACATGAGTGTATGTATGTGTGTGCCCACACCTGCATGTGTGAAAACTAAATATACACTTAAAATTGGTATTAAAATGTATGTATTTGGATATATAAAACTTCAGTAAAGTTGGGTAAGGTTATTAATTTGGCTCTGCATGTGCATACAAGATCCATCAATGAGAGGTCAGAGGTGGGGAGAAGACAGAGCAATGTATGGTTTCAAAGCCTTAGATAATTTCCGGGGTTACAATAGGAGGAATGAAATTAGTGGACAAAAGTGTTAGTTTGAAAGAAGTACTGGAATTTGGAGACCCATTGGGCCTGGAGATTTTGGTTCTTCTGTAAGGAATCTGTTTTTCTATGTAAGGAGTCAGCTGAGCCTCACAACAGCCTGATGAAGACACCGTGTCACAAAGAGGAAAGGAAGGAAGGAGAGCTCTGGCTCCTACTCGTTAGATAAGTAGTACCTCTGAGGCCATCTTCTTCAGTTGTAAAACAGAACTGGTGTTGCCTACAAATTGCAAAAGCCTTCTGAATAGCGGAGGAGGGGTGTGCAAAGTGTCTTGCATGATGTGCCTGTGACTTACCAGGTACCCTCAAAACGCACCGGATTGCAATTAACATGTGAAAATGAAAGCCAATGAGCTTTCCAGATGACCAAAGATTCTCCCATACTTATTTCTAGGCTGTGCTTGGATGCGAGGGTATTTCTTCACACTCTTATTAAAACTCAGTTCATAGGAAAGACCAATTCACTTTCAAATCACAGGATGATAATAATGGGGAGTGGTTTGGCAAAGCAACATGGCAGTTGAGGGTAGATTTTTAAAAGGGGCAGCTCCTTTTGCCATGCAAGATTCAGTAGTGTATTCATTTGCTATTTCTTCACATCCTTTGACTCATCCGTAGGAAGGGGAGCTCAGACAAAAAGAAGCTCTTGTAGCATTCCACTTAGGATTCTCTTCGTAGGAGATTTGGTTCCCGGCCCATTTTCTGTCAGGCTTCCTGAGATGGCAGAGCAATGCATAAAAACGTTCAGGCTCTACAGTGAATTCTCCTGAGCTGCAGACTGGAATTTACAGCTGCCTGTAGACATCTCCATCTGTATGTCCTACAGGCATCTCCAACTCAGTGCGTCCCAAACCAAATTAATTACCCGCCCACACATTCATTCTCCTCCAGCCTTTTATTTGGGTTAATGCCATTGCCGATTTACCAGACACAAAATCTAGAAATTTCAATTCTTTTACTTTTTGTCTCATACTCTCCAAGGTCAATCTGCTGCCAAGTTTTGTGGATTCACCCTGTAGTAATCTGTTTCACCCAATCTGCTTTTTGACTTCTATGGTTCTGGTGAGGATCTTTACCTCTCTCCAGAAGCACAGAAAAAGCAGTCCATCTGGTCTCCCAGACCTCTGCAGAACTGTACCATTCCAGAGTGCTCCATTTACCCAGCCTGGGTAAGCCATGGCCTGCCCCCAGGGAGCTGTACAACGGATGACCTGTCTCCCTGCACCATTTCCCACTTGGCTGATCCGGTGACACTTCCGAAACAGGCATTACTTTGTTTTAGGAAACACTCTACCAAACCTACAGAAGAATGAAATCCCATATCCAATTTTCACCCATTTCTTTTCCCAGAGTGGTTTTTTTCAAGCATTTATTAATTGTTCTGTCTAATCACACTGAAACAAAATGATGTACGTTTTTAACCTCTGAGTCGAGTCACAGACCATGGAATTTTCTCCAGGAGCTAGTAGAGCTCCACTCCTTCCTGACCGAGCTCGAAGGTCATTTCCTTGCTGTAACTGCCTTAATTCCACCTTCCTCTGACTTCTCTTCAAGGCATGGCCTTGCACACTGAATATTCTTTTATTTATTTTTCCTGTGGTTATCACAAGTGTCTCTAACCCAGATCTTATAGGGCTTAAGAACAGACATCATCTCTAATTGCCTTTGCTAGGTCTCCAGGGCACTTTGAATTGCCTGTTAACCAGTCTAAAAATAATCTTCCTAAACTTTTACTCTAAAAGTGGCGATTTTTACCAAAGCTTCAAAAAAACCCAAAGAAACAATTAACAATGTTATTTGTAATGTACCCACAAATCAAACTCCCTCAGCTCCGCAGCATTAAACACACTTTTTAAAGCTCCTTGAGGTTTTATTATTCCAGGTGCACTGCTACCATAAGAGACCTTGTGGACCCATGCTATGTCATTTGTTCCCATTAAGCAAATGTATTACATACGATTGTCTAAATTTATGTTGACTCTTCCGGTGAGTAGTAAATACAGTAATACATCAAAATATCTAGTCTAAAAAGGTAGAAATCAACTTTTACTTTACAATTTGAGGGCTTTTTTTTTTTTACTAAGCTTAACATAAACTTGCTTTTTCTATGACTATGACACATCAGAAGAGACAACCAAATTTTACCATTATCCAAATAATCTGAATAAAACTCATAGCTGCCTCAGTTACTTGGGTATTGTAGGATAAGCCACAAGGAGTTGGGGTGTTCAGAAAATTATAGAAGGGGATTCTTACGGTTCTGATAAAACAAGTAAGTAATTTAATCAATCTTCTTTGAGATCCATGGAAGATTTTAAATGTAGCAGTTAATTTAAATATTGTATTCCTTGGACTCTTTTTCTTTCTGAAGAGATGGGCATTTTGCTATGTCACATTAGTGGCATCAAACTCCTGGGCTCGAGTGATCCTCCTGCCCCAGCCTCCTCAGCAGCCAAGACTACAGAAGTGTACCACCACACCCCAGCTAGACCAACCTTCCTTCAAAAATTAACAATTGCTATAAAACCTGGGATATGAAATCATTAAGGAGCTAAATTAACATAAATGGGCATATTTTTATATTCCATCAAACTATATTATTTATCATTTTTCTACAAAGAAAGCTTAGAAAACAAATCTTTTTGTCTTCTCAGTAAAAATCTATACAAACTCCAGAACTAATATATATTAGATATATATAATATAGAGAGAATTTAAATGATTCCATATATATTATATGCTATTGTATTATATATAAATATTATATACTAGCTCTGGTGGCTGGAAATCATTAACTTACTCATGATTCCTTCTCATACTTTTCTCCGCTTGCTAACTTTTTCAAGTGGCAAAGGTATTTGTATATAAAATACAGCACAAATTATTACTCTCTAGAAAATATTTATTGACAGTTGTTTTAATTTTCTTTCCATAATCTAAAATAAACATAATACACAAATACAGTAAAATGCACTTTCCCCATTTCAAATAAATATATTTTACCTTTGTAAAGAATTTAATAATCTGTGTAATTCACCACAGTATTTTAATCAGTGAAATAAGGCAAAGATAATTCTTGTTAAATTGTCACTTATTTTAATGTTTCTCAGAAGCATTTTTCCAGAGACAAAGAAAACTACTTTCTGTAGAATTATATTGACTTGAAGACTGTTACTTCTTTATGGAAAAGGCAAATGTAAGCTCTTGTAAAGCATATTTTTGTCAAAAAGAATCTTTGCTTTGAAGAAAATGGTATCCAAGTCTTTGCTAATATCAACTAAGTCATGTGTAAATTTTCTTATTACTTCCTAGAGACCAGACTACATTCAGAATTTAAATGATTCCTATGTATCACACTGGTAATTTTCAAAATTAGTGGTTAAGTATTTAAATTAACAGTTACGAATGTAATACAGACTCAAGACAGAATTTAAAAGCTCTATGAACAGGAAAGGCTAAAAATAATGGTGCTATACAAGACAAATTTATTCTTTTCACAATCGTTACTCGTAACATTATAAGAATTGAAATCTACTGAATTATACAAACTTAGAACAGACTTATATACACATATTTCCCTGATCAGTTTAAGACAATGTGTTTATTCTTATAAATGTTAAGAACATTTTAGTAACCAACAAAAATCACAATTAGGTAGACACCAATTTGAAAATGTTCTTTTATATCTATTCACCCTCAAAAGAATATATGACCAAGTAACACAAGTCATTAGTACTGTTTAACTTCCTATGTTAGCAGTTGATTTATACTTTATAGACTAGCCAGTGGAAGTAAATCAATCTTTACTGTAGCTCTAATCTCAAAATATGTGGCTCATTTACAAGGATGCAGAAATGCCAACCAATCCATGCTACCTCCAAATATAACTGTGTTCAGTAAAAATCTTACAGGGGCTATAAAGTGGCTACTAGATCTGTTCTCAGCCTCATAAAGGGTATCAAATATTGTCCAAGTGTTGACATAAGAAACTTTCAATTTAAAGAGTAGAAACTTATATATCTACACACTCTTTTATGGCAATATTTTGATGTCTGCAAATTTCTGAAACAGATAACTGTGTACTGAAAAATTCACAAGTCCCATAAAACAAGTTTGTGACATCCTTGACATTCTTTATAATTCTTCCATCTCAAAGTGTGTATTAAAGCTGTTTGCCATGGATGTGTGTTCAAAGATCCTCGAAAGACTTGGTTTCAACAGTTCTACTGAGTGACATGACAGGTGCTGAGAGGTGTCGTTCTTCAGGGACATCATTTGGTCTGTCCCAGGCTCCCTTCTGTCATAATACAAAGCCCAGAGCAGAGTAATGGTGAGAATCATCGCCAAGATTTGCGTCACTCCAATGGAGATCCCTAGAAACCTTAGTACTTGCAGTTGTTTGGTTCCTCTCAGAAAAGAATACATTTTTTTCCCACAGCCCTGTAAAATAAATAAATAAATTTAAAAAAACATGATCAATATTGCTGTGGATATGTTATAAAGGGTCAAAAATATTGAAAACAAACAATGTCTATCAGTTAACACAAAGTTAAAATAGTGACTCTCAACAGGAAAAACTTCTGGAAAGATAAGAGGGAAAGAGGAACACACCTTTTAACAACCCTGCCTAGCTGACTCCTACAAGCCTGCTCCTTCTTCTGTTTTCTACACAACCAGAAACAGAGACTCACTGACATGAAATCCCACATCTAAAGCAGGGGTTGGCAAACATTTTGTTTTGTTTCTGTTTTTGATTTTTTTTCAAGGACAAGATAGTAACTATTTTAAGTTTTATAGGCCACATGGCCTCTATGGCACCTACTTCTTTCCTCCATATAACATGAAAGCAGCCATATATAATAAATGAAAGTATGTATGTTCCAAAGAAATTTCATGCACACCAGAGGGCAATAGGCCAGATATGGCTAAATGCAGTAAGACGGCTGACCCTTGATTCAGACTGATCCAAAATGTTTGAAACAATATTATTATTATTATTATTATTATTATTATTATTATTATTATATTACTTGTTACTAGGGATCGAACCCAGAGGTGCTTAACCACTGAGTCACATCCCCAGCCCCTTTTGTTTCTTATTTTAAGACAGGGTCTTGCTAAGTTGCTTAGGGCCTTGCTAAGTTGTTGAGGCTGGCTGTGAATGTGAGATTCTCCTGCCTCAGCCTCCTGAGCCACTGGGATCACAAGCATGCACAACCATACCTGGCAAAACAACATTATTTTTATTGTTGTCATTGTGTTCATTTGAATAATAGCTCATTTGGTCACACTTTTTCCCCAGGGATCAGAAGCATTTCCACACTCTGCTGCTGAAACTTTCTGACAGATACAAATCGACCTCTACTCTCCACCTCCATCCTCCTTTCATGGGCTACAGCAAAAATACACATGGAATTATTGTCTTGAATCAACTTCCGGTTTTACCAAGCAAGGATCTGAAACATGTCTTTAGCTCCTACAGGCCAGGAACACATGACTTAAGAAAAAATGAAAAAGATTTTTGTTTGCATTTTAAGTACAAAAGTCTGAGAGTTACCATGGCAGATATAAAAGACAATTCTGAAGGGAGAGCGGAGAAGGAAAATGTAGGAGAAAGAAAAATTATGACAAGGAAAAGTGGGTGAGGAAGAACAAAGAAGGTAAACTGTGACTTGCAACTGTCATGGCACTAATGAGTGACCAAAGCATACCTACCTGCCTTATCTCTAGTGGCCAGTGCCTCTAGTGACCAAGCAGCTATGTGACTTATACCTAGTGCCCACAGCAAAGAAATGATTCATGCTCTTAAAGGGAAATTAACTGTAAACTAAAGTGAAAATATGAGATAGCTGTTTATAACAAATTTCAAGAACTTTGAAGATTCTGAGATTCTACTTTACTTGGATGCTAACAAATTAATCTGCAAATTTCATGAATGCTGGCAGAAGACAGAGCCAATGAATTATATTATTCATAGCAAAAGCAATCACCAGAGAATATGTCAGTTCCTCAAGTTCCAAAGACAATACAAAGAATGTCAGAAGTTCTCTGCACATACAGCAGGCTGTGTTAAGGGAGATGAACCTATACTTGGGGAACCCTCATCTTTTGTAATGGACAGTAAGCATACCTGCCCTTCACCTTATGAGAAGGATTATATTTACTGAACTAAACAGTATACAAACCTGCCATTTACTATGAAGGAAGATTTTCTATGCTGTTTTCTTTGCATTCATCCTTGAACAGAAAGTTCAGATCAAAGTTGCCTAGAGCCTTTGCTCACAAGACCTGCAGAAAGGGAGCAGCCTTGAAAAATTATCTCCTAAAAAGCACTTGACTTTGAAAGCTTTTATTCTGAGTTTCTAGTAAAAGTGATTCAGTGCTTACCCTATAACACCAGCTATTTGAATAAAAATAAATTCATAATTAAATTATGTATTTTCTTCTCTAGATTCCACAAAGAACTCATTGAGCCAACTAAAACAAGACTATTTAGTCAGTTGTTAATTTGTACATTATTTTGTTGGGGAAGAATTCTTTGATTTCCAAAGATACTGATTGGTAACTACTCCAATAAGGCATTACTCTAGAGAAATAAAAATCATGTAAAACTAGTCACAGACACTTTAATAATTGCAGTTTTGGTATGACCCATAATAAAACATAGTAACGACTGATAAGCAAATGTTCATCAATTTTACCAAAAGTGGAATTAAAACATTTATGATTTTATAATACTTAAATTGGTTTAATCACTTTTGACTATTTTACATACAAGAAATATGCACACACATACATATATATTGTGTGGGAAATCAAAATACATGTCACAAAGCAATTTACCAAAGTTCAAGTACTTTTTAAAGAGTTCCACTCAGGTCATCTGTCAAAGTCCGTTGACATTTATGTTTATGTGTAATTTAACAAGCATTTAAATGTGATACAGTATAGAATAATATTTAGATCACAACTGCTGATACAGTGGTCTGAATTCAAATCCCTGTTCTGCTACTTATAAGCTATGTGACTTTGGGCAAGTTATTTAATCCCTCCATACTTCACTTTTCTTGTCAGAAAACCCAGATGGTAATAGCACCTACCTATTAGGGATATTGGGGGGGTTAAATGAACACTTAAGAATGATATCTCATATGTGGAAAAACCCCAGTAGGTATCAGCTCTTATTTGGTGTATCATGTCACAGATTAGAATGCTCAAAATAAACATAGATGAAAAATCTATGACCAACAGATGTTTACGGGAAAGTATGAGGTACAACTTGTAACACAGTATGAAAATACCAAAAGCAGTTATGGTGTCACCAGGAAAAACTGGTATCACAGCTCAAGTTGCTGTCATTGTTTTTTAGGACTATAAAGTCATTTATCCAAAATAATTATCTGCCATTGAGACATTTGATTGCTAGTCTCTTGATTAAGCAGATAAACATTTAACATAATCTGGAAACATTCACCTCAAAATTAATTAAATTAAAAAGGCTTTGTTTCAAAGTAGAAAATTAAGATATGCACACTTAATATAATTTTGTTGACAAGCAGTGTGGCATCATGTCCCCATATCTGCTTTTTAAGAAATTAATAAAAAATGGCTTGGATCATGTTTAGCTGATCCCTTACCTATGTTATCAGTATATAATATAAAGATAGATCTTCAATGAACATGAGAGAATCAGTATGGATAGATCAATTAAATAAAGTAAATAAATTAAGAAATAAATTCAAGACAACTATTGTACAACATGGTGATCACAGTTAATAACAATGTTTTAAAAAAGTAAATCATTCAAGAAATACACATGCTGATGATTCAAGCCTATGAAATGTTATCAGTCAATTATCAATTCATTTTTACCTTTTCAATAGGTTCTGGAACTCACATTACACATACATATATATATGTATGTATATATATATATATATATATATATGGATATATTTCTCTCTTTTTATTGGTATAAGATCTCCCATCCCTTTAGACTAATTCATTTTAAGCTAAGAAACTGCACAGAAGAGGTGATTTTTCAAGCTAAGAGAAAAAAAGAAAGAAAGAAAGAAATTGGTAACTAAGTACAATGTTTTCTATTTTTGACATTGTTGGAAATTCCGTTTCAATTTGTTTTAGAGCAATCATATTTATTTTTTAAAAGGTACAGTAAATTATATTACCCAGGATCATTTGGAAATGAGATATATTAGTTAACAAGTTTCCATTTTTAAAAGCACAGCTAAAAGCCCTTCTGGAGTGACATCAGCTAAACGGGCACAGTTAGGACTTTGGAAGTCTCTCTTCCACATAAGCAGAAAGCACTAACAAAACGGAGAACCATCTTTTTAATTTAACTCTGGAAATTTGCCAAAGGTTTGCAGCAATCTGAGTAGCATTTATTTAAGAAAAGCACCTGAATATCAGTAAGGATAAGTTTTGTGGCCTTTTAATTTGCCCTATTCTTAATCTCCCTCCTCAGCTCTGTAGGAGTCCTGAAAATCATGGTGAAAACTGGGAGCCAGGTGGCTACCAGGCAGCACAATGGGGTTGGAGCTCCTTTAAAGACTCAATCTCAATGAGCACTATCATTATTTGTCACATCTGGTGGACCCATGGAAGACCTTACTTACAATGCTGTCTTTATTTGACCTCAGCTAAACCAGGCAACAGCCTTTTGCCCTGAGAGTGTTTACCAAAGACAATCAGAAACCCTTGCTGGTCCCTGAGGCTAAGAGACATTTATAAGATTTGTACACTGTTGAGTTGACCAAAAAGCCTAAAAGAAAAAGCCAGGGAATGGTAAATCCATAGCAGGGTTGTCAAGGTTCTGACATGGGGATATGGAAAGGTATGTACATGCCCAGAGTTGTACATATACTCTGGAAAGACCTGAGATAAATCTGTATAACTTTGAGGTTCTGGGTACCTTTGGCAAAGGTTTTGAGACTTATTGGTTCCACATATGTAAAGAAATCTGTTCACTCATTAACTGACCACTCAGCTATCTGAGCAGTGTCCAATGACCACACAGGATAAAGAATACTGATTTTATTGAATTAGTTTAGAAAAAACATTAACTAACAAATAAGCAACAACAACAAACTTTGAAGGGAGGAGAGAAAATTTGATTTCCGGAGTTGTCATACTGAATTATTAAAATGTCCAGTTTTCTACCAAAAAAGAAAATTACAAGACATTCAAAGAAAGAAGAAAGTATGACTCATACACAGGGGCAAAAACAAACAATGAAATTGTACTTATAATCAGAGGATCTCCCTGCCTCAGTAGACAGCCCATTCACACTAAAACAACTTTAATTCTCAGCAATCATTTCCTTCTTGAAGCCTAGATGTACCGGTTCATTACTTTCCCTGTACCCTATCTCTTCTCCTAAAGTGTTCCTAGTCCCTTCAAGTTTTCCAAATGTATATACGGCATCATCTTGATGATCTTTCTTTGGGTTACGCTGATTTTGCTGATGTTATTTTGAAAATGACATCAATTTTTAATTTTATAAACCCAGAAAAATGCAATAAAAATTTAAGACAATCAAGGCTATTGTGAAAAGGTTTGGATTGAATTAAAAATAAGCTTTTTGGGTCCCTCAGAGGAGTTGACAAGGGGCTGTATTGTTAAGCCATCCAACTGGGACTTGGTTTCTTCCAGATCACCAGATCCTTAGGATTATCTCTATGTGGAGGTAGGCAGATGTGGTTTATTAAAAGCAAACGTCCTAATTGTCTAGTTTAGGTATGAGGTGTCCATGTGGTTTAGAAGCTTTTGGAGCTTTTTGAAATTTGTGTGAGGAATTTTGAAAAGTTTACAGATGTAAGCTGGAAAAGTTTTAGATTGCTGTAAGCAGAGCAATTCATGCGTGAGCTCAGAATACCAGAATGCTGATAGGACTATGGACAGTAAGGACTGGGCTCAATGAGGTTTCAGAGGAGGACTGTATTGGAAATTGGACTCAAGGCCAATTGTGTTATGCTCTGGTTAAGAAGTTGTCTACATTTTCCCCATGTCCTGAGACTTTCTGTGAAGCTGAATTTAAAGGTGATGAACTTCTTGTTTTGTTTTGGTTTTTTCCCCATTTTTTCTTTTCTTACTTTTTTATTGGTACATTATAGTTGTACATAATGATGGTATTTATTGTCACATATTCATAGATACACACAATATGGCAATACAATTTAGTCAATAACCCCCATACCCCCTACTTCCCCTCCTCCTGTTTCCCAGATCCCTTGCCTCTCTAAAATATCCTAGTACAGTGACATAATTTTCTTATACCTTTGAAGAACATTTTTTATATACATGACTATAGTATATATAGTGACATACTTCTAAATGCTTGGAATGTACCATGCTTCAACTCAGTTCCAATATTTCTCCTTCTACTCACTTCCTATCACTCCTTGTTATTTTTAGATATAATTGACAATAGGTTTAAACATTTACATTTTTGTAAAGGCAGGCAGTATAGCTTATTCAAATATCTTATGCAACTGTATCTCACAAACATCGACATACTGCATTTTTCTTACAACTCACTTTTCAACTTTTTTTCTATTTTTAAATTTTTTAAGGAGTTGAGTTGTCAAAGAGTCTTAAATGTGTATGAAGTGACAATATGATATGCATTTGGTCTTAAATCATAGTTTCCCCCACACTTCCCACTACACTGGTCCCTTGATTATTCTATATTACACCCCTATAAGAGATATAAATGTATGTGTGTGTGTGTGTGTGTGTGTGTGTGTGTATGTATAATTGTAAATTTTCCAGATTTAAATGATGGTATAAATATCATTTGAGTTCTCAGAGGGTTGACACATAGGCTACATTGTGGATTGCCTCCCTAGATCTCTCCTTATCCTGGCTACCTCTACCACCCCCCACCTCTCTCTTCCTCCCTAACCTACCTAAATGTCTCTGGTTCCCCTAGATTATGTGTTGGTATGCTTTTGGTGGGTCTAATACATGAGTCTGACTTTCCCCAAGACTGGGTTTAGTTCCAGCCTCCACAAATGAGGGAAAACATTCAACCCCTGACTCTCTGGGTTTGGCTAACTTCGCTCGGCATGATTTCTTCCATTGCCAGGTAATGGACTTCTTAATCTGCCAGATGAAAATTTTTGGCAGCGTAGCATTCAGAAAGTGGCAAGGGTATTTCTGAAGTCTTTTAGCCAAGTTTCTTGTGATAATCAGGAGCAGAAAGCTAAGCAGAAAATTCTGAAAAAATTGTAGCTTAGCCAGAAAACTGCAAGCAAAACTGGGGCTAAAACATGTATGATCCTTAAAGACATTACAATCACTAAGGAAATGCTAAAGACTTTGCTCAAAGACAGTGAGAAAGATGAATTGAGGGCATCTCAGGAACTGGGAAAGACCACAGCCATCTCAGGCTCAAGGGAATAAATATAAAATTTCCTCTGAGAAGAGACATGAGGGCACCTTGGCTTGCACAAATGACCCTAGGAAGTTTCACCATGCTTAGCCACCAAGGCACTCAGACGCTGCTGCAGCCATGGTCCCTGGAAGCTTGGCTAGTGTTCAAGATGGCGGCCCATCTCGGGGTCAACCACGTCATGCTGGTTCTGCAGGAATGCAGGATGCTAGAGTTAGGGAGTCATGGTGGCTTCCATTAAGTTTTCAAAGGAAAGACGGAGAAGCCAGACAAGGTGCAGCAAGTTTAGAGTCCCTGAAGGCAGCCCCTGAGAGAGTGATGTGTGGAGATGCGAGAAGGAAGCCAAAGCTACAGTGGAGACCCATGAAACTAAGAAATGCCTGTACTGCGGAACACCTGCCAAGGAAAGCTGCAGGAACTGAGCAGAGGCACGCCAAGAGAAAGCCTGTGTGGACAGGAACCAGCAAAGCTATAGGGGTGGAGCTACACCAACCCTTTGGAGGAAACATCAGGAAGCCATGTACCACAGTTCTGAACAAGAAGCTACAGTTGTTTGCCCAACTGGATTTCATTCTTGCTTTGGTCCAATTCCTTCTTTCTATGCCCCCATTTCTCCATTTCAGAATGGAAATGTTTACCATGTGCCTTTACGTAGAAGATACTTGTAACTTGCTTTTGATGTTCAGGAGGGTTCACGCTGAGAATCTGCCTTTAGTTTCAAAGAAGACTTTAGACTTGGACTTTGAGCAATCAGAAAACTGTAGAGACTATGAGAACTCTTGAAATGGACCTAAATGTATTTGCATTGTAAGATAGGCATGAGCTCTTGGTGGTCAGGGGCAGAATGTTATAATTTAGGTATGAGGTGTTCCCCAAAAGTTCATGTGTGAAATAATGTTAAGAAAGATTAGAGATGAAATGATTGGGTTATGAAAACCTTAACCCTATCAGTGCATTAATCTGCTGATAGGGATTAACTGGGTGGCAATTGTAGGCAGGAAGAGTGTGGACAAAGGAGGTGGGTCACTGGGGGCATGACTTTGGGGTATATATTTTGTCCATGGTGAGGGAGCTGTCTCTGCTTTCTGGTGCCATGTCCCGAGCTACTTAAATTCGTCATCAGAATTCATTAAATTATATTTCATGCTTCCCTATCAAGAACCTCTCAGAAAGAAATATTATCTACAGGTTATTTAAAAGAACATGGTAAAATATCACTCTAAAAATTCATAAAATCTTGAAGATTTTTCCCAAGGTAACTTAAGAGTAGAAGATAAAAAGTACCACTTGAAAAAAAAATACTTTAGAATTATGGTCCCTTTGGAAAATTAGAATATTTACTCTTCTAACATTAGAATATGCAGATAAGTATGTCTCCTGTTCAGCTGAGCTCTCAGAAAGCTGAAGCAAACAGGAAATTCAACTTAAATAATGCCATTTGCCTTCCTAGTATGCATGCCTGTTTACCTTTCCCTGAACCTTGACTTTCCAATCACAATTATACCTTATTATTAAGTCATTATATTTTTGTTATCTACTGAATTAAATCCCTTATATAATAAAGTAAGATACATGGTATAAATATAAATTGTAGCACAATGTCTCTATAATATATCATTAAAAATTCTTTCTTTTTTTAAGAGATAGCAAGAATGAGACAGAAAAAGAGAGAATCAATTTTATTTATTTTTTCATTTTGCCTTTGTTTCTTGGACACTTAGTTGTGTACGTGGTGCTGGAGTTTGAACCCGGGTCCTTGCACATAACAAGCAAGTGCTCTAACTGCTAAACCACCACTCCAGCCCCACCATTTAAAATTCTTTGATGACTCACAAGGCACTGTAAAAACTTGCAAGAGAAGTACTGAGCTGAGTGTCAGTGAATCATTTAAACAAGCACTTTCCAAAAAAATATTTCTCTGTACTTTCTTCTCAGTCATTCTCTAAATTCTTTATAGAAATAGCTCCAGGGTTTATTGTTAATCCCGCATCATCCTTATTGAAATAATTCAGTTTGAACCTAAGTTGGAGCTTAATTTGAGGCAAATAATTATGCATATGGTTTACATTTCTTCAGTGTAAATTTGGACACTTTTGTTGCAAAACAAGATATTGGGTCTAGAGAAAAAAATAAAGATATTTCTATATAATCTATTATATTTCCATAGCTATTTAGTTGTACAACAAACATCTGTTGAGCAAGTAAAAAAGGGAACAGAAATGTCAGAGACCTGAATGAACTGCATTCTATTTAACAAAATGTGGGTTTTTTTGTTTTTGTTGGGTTTTTCTTTCCAGCATGGGAAAGAACTGAATTGCATTTATTTGCTTTTCTTAAAATATCTCAGTTGATTTTGCCTGAATGCATTTTCTTCCCAAATACAGCTATATTAGTCCTATATTAATAATTTCAGATAACCCTGAGGTATGACTATGACTTGGCTAACCTACTTTACTGGCTGCAGTATTAAAATTCTGGCTAAGTATTAACTGTAAATAATAACACTAACTTTATCAGAGAAAAAGCGTGAATCCCTACATTTCCTGGAATCTATTTGAAAGCATGTCAGAATGCATCATTTCACTTGAGGAAATTATACACTTGAAATTATTCTCTGATATATCTCTAAAATGAGTTTCTAAAATTGGAAGAACACCCATGGCTTTTCACTACTCACTATTCACAGGCCACATCAAAAGTCAGGCAGCCTTTTAATGTTTATGAAGATAAAGTATGAATAAAATCTAGGTGCTAAAATGTGCCAGTATTGATATTGTTGTAATTGATTTTTGATAATAAACAACTCCCAAGTTTGAAATGACTATGTTAATCATCGGATATAAATACACAGCCTTCAGCGCTATTTCTTCTAGAATTGAAGATCTGAATGCTGTCAGTTCATGACCTCATGAGTTCATAGGTGTTAAACAAGTTGGATCAAGAATTCTGAATAGATAATATTAAGCTTTGCATGAAAATACATGGTTCCTTAAAGAAAAAAATTAAACAGCAATCAATAAAATCCACTGAAGGGATTTTCTGTCCTCTAACGAGTGAAGTTAACCCATGAATAAGAAATGTAGTAGGGAAAAAAAATCTTGTTATTTTTTAATATAAGACAGTCCTCACAATAGCCCCATTAGGTGAGCAGAATTGTCAAACTGAAAAATCTGTATTTACTGAACAGTTTTCAATTTTACCAAAAACTGTGGGTATATAGAGACTGGAGCGAGAAAGCCCAGCAGGCCCCAATCTCAATGGTGAGGCTGGTTCCAGCAACAGGAGGCTTTGCTTGCCTGGCTGAACCCAAGAGTTTATTCACAGACTCCTCATACACATTGTCCACCCTAAGTGTCCATCTGTAATAAGTTATCGGGAAAGAGGAAAACACCAAGTCCCACAAATTCTGGAACTCTACCTTTGGGTCAGCACAAACATATAAAAGCAGGAAACATACACTAGCAAAACTAGGGGCAATTTAGCTAGGTCAAACTTTAATTGTAGATCAGTAATTTTTCTATTTACTTCAATAAATAATGAGCTACCGTTATTACTGTATTTGGCCACCAGTGTGCACTGATAACATGAGCTTATTATGTGCCAACTGATGTGCTCAGGATTTCTTGTGCAGAACCTCAGTTTCTTTGTCATGTTACAATGAGGTAGGTACTATTTCCATCATACCTAAGAGAAAAGGGCATTGAGGTTTACAAGTGAACTATTCTATGAACACTCAGCTTACTCCGGACCATGAATTCAACATCTGAAAATGTGAGTGTCTACAATCCTGACTCAAACTCTATCACTGACTCTGAGCTGCTCAGCCTCTCGGTGCCTCCCTTTTCTCATCTGTAAAATGGAGATGATAATACTGCACCTTCTTCAAAGTATTACTCTGGGTTTTAATGAGGGAATGCATTTAAACTATTTACTCACAAAGCCATATAAATAAATATTCCATATGAAAAAGCCAATGCGTATGTTAGAGTTTAAAAGCAACTCTCCAAAACATGGCGCCTTGGCATGCTGAGTATTTCTGAGCTGCAGGAGACAGAAAGTCTGCAGACGCAACAAGGTCTCTCTGACCTCCCACCATCCAGAATTCCTCTCTCTGAAGCAAGCCATAAAGCCTAAGAAGGTCATTTTCTGACCTTTTCCCCTTTCCTCTGAGGTTCCTTATGTGACAAGTATCCTGCCTTGTGGGGGGGGGGGGGTTAAGAGCTTATATAGAGGCAGAGGGAAGAATGTGAAACAGACAGAAGTCTCTTTTCCCAAATTTCCTATCGAGAGCTCATATCCCTTTTCGTCTGATCAAGTTCTCCAGAACTATCCACTTCTTTTATGCCTCCAAATATATAGTTCTCCCTGCATCTTTGAGTTTTCATTTCTACAGGCTCTCTTGTCAATAAAATTTTCATTAGAAATTTCTGTTATAGGAGTGTCAGCTATGAACTCTGGGGTGGGTGAAAAAATAATAATTTTTTTCCTCTACATGTACTTTTTCAATCTACAGAATTTAACTCACCAGTGTAATTGGTGGTAAATACTCCAAACAGGCATTGTTCTAGAATTTCAATATGCTAATTCATTTAACTCTCAAAAAACAACCATATAAACAAAAATTCTATGAAGGGAGAAATCTGGTCATCCCTACTTTTCAGATAAGAAAACTTAAGCACAAAAGGTCAAATATGTGCCCAAGGTCACCTGGCAAACACGGAAGAGATCAAAGATTTGACTCAAAGATGACAACTTCAGATCCTGGTCAGTCTCTGAACTATGTTTCCTCACTAAGCAAAACTCATTCCTAAGAACCTGTCATTCTTGGCAAAAATGAAGAATACAAACAACGACAGATGCTGGAGGGGCTGTGGAAAAAGAGGAACACTACTACACTGCTGGTGGGACTGCAAACTGGTTCAGCCACTATGGAAAGCAGTGTGGAGAATCCTCAAAAAATTAAGGATGGAACCACCTTATGACCCAGCTATCCCACTACTGGGAATTTTCCCAAAAGACTTAGA